>MDKI01040275.1:0-46611 GCA_005239505.1 Nicotiana paniculata | reverse complement strand
CAATTCCTATATTACTTGTCGACCACGTACACTTGCGTGTGCACTGGGAAATCAACCAACACCAAGCCTCGGGCCCACGTCCCGGAATTCGATAAAAATCGCATCGCAAGAATCCTCATCCTTTCCCGAGACTACTGTTGATATCCAATTTTTTCTCAAATTATTTTTTAAATTTGCACATATATCTTCAAAATCACTTTTTATAATAACTAGTATTTTCCCACAATTTTCCACATTATTATCAATTTATTTTTCTAAATTTATTCAGTACTTTATATTCAATAATTATTAATAAATCATATTATAAATAATTTTAAAATATTTCCTAGCTCAATATATCATTTTTTAATCCTATTAGGATTTAATTATTTCACAAATTAGTCAATTTGGCATCATCTAACTATAATTACAACAATGTTTGCAGTTATAGCCTAAATGTGCATTTTTATACCATTTAAATTCAATAATTAGTCATTTTATATTTTTTTTTCACTTATTTAGCATTAATTTCATTTTTATGTAATTATCAGCCATTTTTCTTTGTTAATTTATTTATTAATTGGGTATTTTAACAAACAACCATCTTTATTTAATTTCTAGCTTAATTAAAATTGGCCCCTAACCCAATTAACTCAGCCCAACTACCCAAGCCCAATCCATATCAATCCTACCTAACCCAATCCCTTGTCCAATCTAGACCATTGATCGATTTTAATCAACGGTCCCGACTCCCCCTTTCCTAATTTAATCCTAATGACCTACCCCCCGTCTCTCATTTTCACTCTAACGCTCATCTTTCTACTCTCTCTCTCTATCTCTCTCGCCCCCTCTAGAGACTTCCAGTCTCTCCACCTCTGATGAGGTCCGTTCGTCTTCTCCGGACACCTCTTCGCCGGAGGCCATGGAGTCCTCACCACCCTCAGGCCTCCCATGGCTCCTTTACGTCGGTGTTGCCGTCTCTAAGATCTTCAAGAGACCAGGTTTCACTCTCTCACACCTTTGGCCTATCTCAGGCCTTCATGGCTCGATCTCCAGTAAGATTTCCCTACTTTTCGGCTAGATCCGGTGGTTTCTATACCGACGCTCTCTCTCTCTCTGGGTTCTCTCTTTGAAACCCTAACTTCTAAACTTCCAATTCTTTTAGATTTGTAACAAAACTATACATATTACGGGGTTTTCCTATGTTTTCTTTAAAGGTTCTCCTATTTTACAAACGATTCTTCATTTTTCCAAAACTAGGGTTTTAAAATTCTTTTCAACAATAGTTTTCCTTCGGGTCTCTTAGTATTATTTAATGATTCTATTGTGTTTAAGCATTATTTGAGCTGCTCCCTTCTTGTTTAATTCATTATGATAAAAAGCTCCAAATTTCTTGGGTACAATCTGTGAGTCCAAGCTTTGTTTATAATAATGTTTTACCCGTTCTATTGCGACTGCTTTACTCTCGTGAAACACTATGTGATTTTTTCTCTATACTTGCAGTTAGGATTTCCGATTCTTTGTTGTTTCTGCCTAAGCCATGATTGTCTACTGATTCCTTTAATTATTTGCTATGTTCTGATGCGAATCCCTAATTTCGTGATTAGGGTTCTTAATTTTTGCTTAACATGTGTTATTCCGTTTAAATCAATATTGTTTTATCATTTTGAATCTTTGAATAAGTGTGATTAGCGCTTTATTTATTTTTACGCCATATCCTTTACTGATTTTGAGCATCTCCTTAAATATTTGATATTTTCCTTTGAGTAATACTGATTTTCTGTAATCTGAGGGGTTTCTTGACTGATTTTTTAGGATTTGAATCATCTCTTGCCTTATTTCCATGAATAAACATGCTGTTAAATTGACTTTCCTTAATTAGGATACTCTGAATCTAGCTCTAATCACATGCTCTATTCTTTTACTACTACTTATATGTTAAAGTCAGCTTTTCAATGATTTCTTTCCTTATTTTTGTTACTGTTTATTACCGTTTGGACATTGACTCCTTAATTGAAGGGAGTACTTGCCTTGATTATATGTTGATTGATTTTGAGTCCCCATAATTACTGCTGAAATATTAATTTACCTTATTTGACTACCTGTTTTCAAACTATAAATATTTTGGTCTTTCATTAGCATAAGACACGAGAATACACTACTCTAAACTCTCTTACCCACATACTACTGCTCTACTGCTACTGCTCTACTTCTCTTCACTTTATTGCTCTCCACTTTGCACTCATTCTTTCATTCAACTGGTATGTTTTCGATTTAAGTTTACAGCATAAAAAACAACATGCCTCTTTTAATATTGCAATTTCTTTTGTTTCTATTATGCTTCTACTTGTGGCTCTGCTGTATACCTGGCAATTAGCATGCCAATTTGTTATTTTACCAATGTGATTATCCTTTTCCCTTTAGTTTCAGCATGTTTTACTGCCTTCTTATATGTTTCACTAGGACTCTGCCTTACTCATGATATGTAGCACACAGTAAGCATGTATTTGCATCACTTAGTCACATGTAATTCTTAACATATGCTGTAACCCTTTCCCTGGACCTGTGTGTAACTCTGTTTGTTATGTACTTCCTCTTTGGCATCCTTCAATCTGATTCCGTTAAGTTTCTGGCCTGAACATCTTTATGAAAACTGTTCTGTGGTTGTTAAAGTTCTGTCATACCTTAGTATTAACTTGTATGCAAATCTGCTTCATGAGCAGCCTACTTGTCCCCAGTCCCTTATTCCCTGTTTGTGACTGCTCCCCTGTACTATGCATGATGATGTGGTTCTGAGTGGTTGATTGTCCTAATCCCTTTCTTTCAAAAATTTTTCACTAAAAGCAAAATCTTCTGTTCTCCAAAACTTATGTTAAACTACTCAATTTTTCAAACTGTTAAAATTATGTCAAGCACTCTCACTATACTCCTAGACCCTTTAAGTTCTGCCTCCTTAGTGTGGGCATTGCTTTGGGGCCCTTGAGCTCCCTCTGAACTTTGACACACAAAGGCTGGCCATTACACACTGCATTTACTCAATTTGGTTATGAAATCTGGGTGTGAGCACTGCCCGGGATCCCTTGAGATCCTTAGGGAATTCTGGCACACCTGGATTTGTATGAAAGGCTGTGAACTAATGGCGATGAGGATTCTGGAGGTTCTGGGCCTATCAGTAGGCTCCCTATGGTATAACTTCTTCTTTTCCTTATTTAATTATGTAATTCAAGCAAATGGCCTGTAATAATTGTTGTAAATAAATCTTTGGGGATGGATAGTGGAAAGGGAAGGGGTGACTATGCATGCTTTAGCTATTAAAAGGGGTAGAAAGCATGTTATTAGGTTTATATTCCTACTTGCGCAATAGAAACTATGCTTAGGACTCATTTCATGCATTATAGATCGTGTTCCCTAGGACTTACACTCACTGTTTTCAGCATGTCCATCTCACTTTCATATCACTTAGAAAATCCTGCGTTAAAAAATGTGTTGATAACCAGTACTTTACAATCATGCTGCCATCTACACTTAGAAATCCTGTCCCTAGGATAACACTAGCAAACTGTACTCTTGCATATTCTTAAATCGCGCATTGTGCTATGAGTATTTAGAAATCCTGCTTAGAACTTTGCATATGTATCATTCTGCATCCCTACCTGTGCCTTAGATACCATGTTTTAGGATTTCATTATACTAGCCTAGCAACACCTAGTCTAACTACTGCATCATGTTATTGTACACCTAGGCAAGCCTTAGGAAATCAGTCAAAGAAATAAAATTAGAACTGTCCTTTGTGATTAGTGTTCAACTGTCAGCATGTTTAAAACCAATAGGCAAGCCTGATTAAGACTTACTCTCTGAGTTATGCGATAAATCTGGAGGTACTTGAGCCTTTTCCTGTTTGTATGTTTATCCCCTTAATTGCAGTCCTATATGTTTCTTGTTTGTCGCTTAGTGTTCTGCCTTTAAACCTGAGGGTCTTCCTAGCACCTCCCTTATAGGATAAAAGTCCTAAATTCCCCCGGGACTGATAGGAAGGGACGGGTAACAACATGCAATAGAGGTCGAGACCAACACTCGCTCTAATACCATGTGTAGCCCCTCTTTGAGGAGTGATTACCGGGTATTGTACTGATGTGATCCATATTATTATAAATCTAGGATACCCTTTATGTGCTTAGATCGTAATCCTTTCAAAATCTAACCTTCTTTACTATTTTCAAACATCTGCATGCTTAAGACTTAAATCCCCTTTTATTTGGGCCTTTATTTGTTTGTTTGCTAAGTCGTACAAATTCACAAAAGCTGTTTGGCCGGGAACGACACTTGTGGATCCTGAGGGATCCCTAACACCTTCCCCTTAGGATAATTTAAATCCCTTACCCTATCTCTGGTTAACAACGTAGTTGTAAATGAACCCTTTCGGTGTCCTAACGCACCTTTAAAAATCGTTAGGTGGCGACTCTCAAAAAAACAAACCACTTTCCCAAAAGGAAAGAGTTGTCCCAACCGAATGTCATAAACCCAATCTCCACGAGGAAAGAGGGGGCGCGAAAACTACACATATAAAAAGCATCGAAATCCGACCACAAACAACATTTATGCCATTAAATCCACTAATTCCAAGCCTAATCCGTCACATAATAACATAGAATCGAGTTTATAGTACGAGAAACTTACCTGCACAGAAGACCCTCGAAATCCTTCTCCAAATTACTCTCAAAATGACTCACCCCGCATGCAAAAGTGAAGAAAAATGCCAAAATTTAGTGGAGGCAAGTATTTATACTTCCTGCCCAGTGAAACCGCACCTGCAGACCTTGCTTCGCATCTGCGGACCCGCACCTGCGGTCCCAGGTACACACCTGCGGAATTCCACTAAAAGTCCAAATCTCGCACCTGCGGTGATTCACCCGCATCTGCGGCTCCGCAGGTGCGGCTCATGTCTCGCACCTGCGACTTCCTCCAGCCTGACCTCTTTTCACATCTGCGCAAGCCACCCGCACCTGCGGGGTCGCACTTGCGGCTACCCTTCTGCAGGTGTGGCCACACTAGATGCCTGGCACCAACAGCTTCTTCAGCTGCATTTTCCAACTTCAATCCCTTCGATGACCATCCGAAATCATCCCGAGCCCCTCGGGACCCAACCAAAGACACAAACAATTCCCATAACCTTATTCAAACTTAGTAGAGCCTTCGAAATGCCAAAAACAATACAAAAACACCAAAATCACATCAAGTTCAAGCCTATGAACTTTGAAATTTCTTAATTCCGCCAATGATGCCGAAACCAACCAAAACATTTCCGAATGATCTGAAAATTTGCACAGACGTCCAAAATGACACTACAAACCTACTCAAACTTTGGGAATTCCATTTCAACCTCGATAGCTAACTTTTCACTGCCAACCGAAAATCGCCAAAAACTCAACTTCGCCAATTCAAGCCTAATTCTACACCGGACATCAATAACACATTCCGAACACACTCCTAAGGCCCAAATCACCTAGAGAAGCTATCCGAGCCATAAAATCTACATTCTGAGGTAGTTTACCAATAAGTCAACTCCCAGTTGACTTTTCTAACTATTAAGCCAATTTAAGAGACTAAGTGTCTCAGTTCTCACCACGTCCACTCCGAACCCAAACCAACCGACCCAACACAACATAAATATGCTAAGAAACATATGATAAAGCAGAAATAGAGGGAAACGAGGCCAATCTCACTGAACGACCGGCCGGGTCGTTATAGTAAATCAATAATTTTTTCGTCGTTAGTATGATAATGATGTTCTTTCCATTGTTAGTTTATGTATATATTGAATAGGTTTCTATGTCTAGTAGGTGTCTTAACTTAGCCTCGTCACTACTCTATCGAGGTTAAACTTGATACTTACTAGGTACCGTTGTGTTGTACTCATGCTACGCTTTTGCACATTTTTGTGCAGATCCATGTATTTTGATTGTGTTGTTGAGAGTTGCGTCTGCACGTCGGGAGACTTCAAGATATATCTACTTGATGTTTGCAGGCTCCGGAGTCACCATCTTACTTTATTATGCTACTGTTAAATTGTAATTCAAAAGAGTATTGTATTTAGAAATTCTAGTGTGTTTCAGTAGTGCTTATGACTACGTACTACCGTTTTTGGGAAATGTGTAACTATTGGCCGCTTGCATCTATGCATGTCATTTAATAGTTTATGCTAGATAATTAAATAGTTCAATTCTATTATTAAATCAACATGTGTTAGGCTTACCTAGTCTTAGAGACTAGGTGCTATCACAACATATTAAGTGAGAAATTGGGGTCGTGACACTTATCCACTAATGTACCGATAACCCGATACTGCCAAGGAACATAACCACGTGACCCAATAATAGATGGTGGGCTCCCCCACACAGCTTTAAACTACCATCACATAAATCCAGAACCCACAATAACTCCTCCTTCTCAGCTACAATGATCTCGCACCGTTACTCGCCAAATTTCTCGCGATCTCTTGTTAAAATTTTCATAAAATATTCGGGATTATAATACAAAATCACACATTCGACCTCCTGACAGCCGTACCACTTCTTCAAGCCATCCAAGATCACATCGCAGTACGTGCCTCTCACTAGGTAGAAACTATAACTCTTTATAGGAACTTCATCAAAGCCGCGCAACCGCTAACCGGCTCACAGGAGATAGAGAACCTGTGGAATTCCAAATCGACATCTTCTAATGACGTTGCCCTGGGTACAACTACCATGAGATCAGTAAACCCACCTGAGACCATGCTCACCCACCAGCTGTAAGAGTCCTTCATTCCCCATTAGCATCAACTGAAGGCCCAACTATACATTCCAAAACTCAATGTCATGTTGCATCCCAAAACGATAATATATTTTTCACACCCCTCTTCATTCAAAGCAAACTCTTTTCTGTCATATTCAACATTCCTTAGTACGGTAGCCACCATCTCATTTGAAATTTATAGACTTAGTCATTGTCCACCAAAATCCCCAAATCGCTCTAAACATTCTGAAGGCATGTGGCTATCCTACCACACAATCCATACGCTTCTCTGCCACTCCCACTTCGGTTTAACCATCTCCTTAAGAAACTACCCGACCTCTGCTATTCATACTTGACCTTGCAGTAATTCAACAACTGCGAGACACCTCCTACCATGTCCTCCCTCCTACTTCACTGCTAGACCAATACATGATTGTCTTTTTTGAAACAACTTTGTATTGTGCATTATCCATTTGAAGATTTTCCAAGGGAGTTTGTTTTTATTTTTTTGAATCTTTCAAAACTTGAGTGGTTAGTCCCAAACTATTAATGTTAAAAACATTAAAGTGATTGAAGTAGATGAACCATACAATAAAATTTCCCTTTTTACTTGTAAGTCTTGATTTGCATATGTTTCCTATAGAATTTCAAATAAAATTACACAACAATGTTAGTTTCAAAGATATATATATATACACACACAGATGAGAAATAGATGCTAAGGATTATTTGAAATAAAAGATAAAGAAAGCTGGACTCTTGGATATTGGACATATAACGAGGCCCAACATCGTTCACACCAGCGGCAGACTCAACAAGCAGGAAGACAAGGAATACAGCCCAAGTCTGGAACTTGGACTTGAGTTCCAAAGGAACTCAACAGGCCCATATTGTATATGAATAAAAGAACAAGGGAAATATATAGTGAAAAATCAACAAGAGATAAAATAATAACAGAAGTGAAGGAACACAATGAAACTATTAACCGTATGAGGATTAATAAGAATTAACGATCAAAGGCTTAGAACGAGACCTTATTCATGGATAGAATCCCCGTGAGCCCCTGACACTTCAAAGTTCACAAGGCTATCAAGGAATCCAAGCAATGCTTGTGCCAGGGATGTGTACTTTAGTCACAATCCAGATTCATACCTAAATACCCTTAGCCATCTATTCTTACTCTTCTTCAAATGTTTAAACATAAGTAAAGTTTTGCAATATTATGCATTATCAAATATCAAAAGGTTCGTAATAAGCCTCCCAAAAACTCAGATGCACAGAAGCCCAATACATTGATACAAACATCTACTGAAGATGATGCATTATTATCTAAATACCAAGACATGAACAACTCAGAGTCATCATCAATACTAAACCTACAATCTCTTACTAGGATACTAACATAAAGGTATATCATTGCAAAGGGACTTATAGAGTCTAGTAAAATTAGCGACCTTAAGGTTGATCTTTAACATATGTCAAAACATTTAAAAGGATCATTATTAAGACACAGTAAGTCAACTGCACATTGTCAGTAGATAAGTACTACTTCTAGTTAGCTCAAGTTTCAGAGAGATTTAGTCAAGTGATCCAATAATAGAGGATACAAGGAGACATATGCACCAGTTCCACTTGCTCTACTGAAGATTTATCATTTTAGGTCCTCTGAATGGGTCCTTGACACTCAGAACAAACCAATGGACACCTTAGATTGGTCCATGACTAACATACACATCCTCGAAACTTTCCTTGACTTGTCCAAAATTTCTTAGAATTGACCATAGATAACAAAGTCACTAATATACCTTGAGGGGGTCAATTTTCCTAGTGACATGATATTTAATTGTACAATGGGTAGTTAACAAGTTTTCATGCTGCTACAGCTAATTAACACTCCATTTCATGATCAAATCCCTCTCTACATAGTGATATCAGGTAGACAGGGAGCAACGAGTAGAGTGGTTTATCCTAAGTTGATTGAAGTAGGATAGGCAGGATGTATTAGTCCATTTAAATAGGAAATTGAGTTTAGTGTCAAGTCATACTAAAAGAGTCTGACTCATGACCTTCACATGCCAGTCATTAATATTATTCTACCAAGACAACATGATGCTAGTCATTAATCTTATTCTACCAAGACAACATGATCAAATATTAGCATGAGAAACATAAGATAGTCCCTTGATGAGGGTTATTCATTTAAATGCAATATAATAGTGTAGGTGGATCAGGATTACACATGGCCACATCTATAGGTGTAGGCATGCAACATAGTAAATCAGGCACACAAGTTTCTCAAACTAAGGATATAGGAAAGGTTCAAAAATAACATTGGACTAGAAGAAGTGGCATGATGAGTGTGAGAATGAGAACAACAATAAACAAGAGTCAATTAATAGTAAAGTTTCTAAATAGTCATTCCTACAAAGTTTAGAATCATGAGGTACCAAAGAGATATGGAAAATCAAAACACAACAGATGAGTAGATTCAGGTTCATCACATGGTCTCAAGCCACAAATGGAAAATTATAGGAGCCACCAAGAACACATAAAAATAATATTAACTAGATTGAATAGAACCAACATGTCAGATATAAAGTTGTACTAAGATTCACCCATTGAACTAAGACACATCAAGGAATTTCCATAAACATGATGATCATGCTACTAGACATAATAAAACTTTAGGCAGGATTTAGAAACATGATTTGATTGGCTTATCTAAGATGATAGTGTTCATATAATTATTTCTAAACTAACAAGGGAAAGTCATACATAAAATTAGCACAATGTTTCAATTTTGACTAAGTGCAGAGACTTAGCAGGATCTGTTAGTGGGAAGAACATACATAATCCATTTTTGACTAGCTAAGATATGAAAGATAAGATTCAAACGATCATTACTGATCAATAACAATACAAAGAAACATAGCTATAAGGGAGCATGATAAACCCCTTCAATAAACAGAATAACATAAGAAAATCAATACTTAGTAAAAACTCCACTCTAGCATACTCAACAAATGATCTTCAGTATAAATGGAATAAACATAGAGTCACTTAACTAATTTATGAGGAACTAATGAGAAGAGGTCATCGTACACTGACCTTTTGCGGAGCAGCAAACCAAGCCGGTGATAACAACCGTTTAGGCTGTCCAAACTTGCTATGATCGACTCACAGTAGATTGAACTCGAATAGAGAGTGCAAAGAAGAAAGAACCGTTAGAAAGGAAATACTAGAACTCAAATTTTGACGGAAAAGACTTGAAATTTAAATTTTTCAGTAGTAGTATTAGGTATATTGATATTTGTTAGGTGAAGGTATTGAATGCCCTATTTATAGTGGCATTCAAGACACTTAAGGTTTTATCGGTCCAACAAATATTGGAGAGTGACGATAGTAAGTATAAATTAGAAAGGAAAGAAGGGAAACAACGAAGACCTTTACATGGGCACGAGGAGATGGAGGTTGAATGTGAAGACCCATCAGACAAACCCTAATGTCACTGTGTTTGACCACTGAAAAAAATATATGATGATGATCTTGTGGATAATATTCACGCATACCCTATGTTTTAAGGAATAGAGAAAAGATTGATGGATTTAAAGTTGCATAACTTAGGTCCAGGGTTTCAGATTCGAGATTCGAATTGTAACGTTGGAATTAGAATGATCAAGCGGGATTTGCGGTGTTAAAGGGGAAAATGGGATGATTTGAAGGTTGGAATTGTGACCCTGCACAAATTTGTGTAAGGTTCATGATTGATAGGGGCGGATGGGATGAGCGAAAAGAGAAAGGAAAGAGAAATGTATCACGACCTAGGCAACCGACACTAAATCCCGATCATCACTAGGCTAACAAGCATAAGCATAACCAATAAGAACTGTACAATCTGGAAAGCTTACAAGGCTAACACAAGCTGACATATAAAAACATACTAACTGCACAAGTGCATATCTACATGCCTCTGGGAGTGCTGAACTGAAAAAGTACTGGACAGAACAGGGCCTCGTCATGCCCAAACTAGCTGATTGTACACGTACCAAAAGATAAGTAACTCCGGGAGTAAGCGAAGTGACTCCAATAACGGGTGCATGGCCTCTGGGAGTGCTGAACTGAAAAAGTACTGGACAGAACAGGGCCTCGTCATACCCAAACTAGCTGATTGTACACGTACCAAAAGATAAGTAACTCCGGGAGTAAGCGAAGTGACTCCAATAACGGGTGGATGGCCCACTGATGTGGCTCAAACACTGATCTATTTGTACCTGCGTGACATGAAACGCAGTGCCCGGAAGGGATATGAGTATGGTATTTACAAATTATGTAGCGTGGAAAGCATATGTAAAGCATACTAAATTATGACTGTAAGATGGAAATCTGAATATAAACTGAATGTTAAACAAGAGTCTGAACTCGCAACTGAATCGAAATTTAAGTTGAAATTGTGATGAAACGGAACAACTATATGAACTGATACCTGTATGGTGTTATGGGCTATATCCCCCAATAAGGTAACTGTATAACTGAGCTAGCCTCATGTATAGTCATGCAATGAAAGCTGTAGCTATATATGCGTATATAACATGCCTGACTGGTGTTATGGGCTATACCCCCCCAATAGGTAAATATTTAATCAACAAGTCAAACTGGTGTTATGGGCTATATTCTCCCATCATAATCAGTGTATGCATGTATGAGTCATAACATATGTGGCAACATCATATGAACTCAAGAGATCAAGAAGGAAACCATAAACAGAATCACATATGTAATCTGACGCTCGTCACGCAGAAGTTGGACGGAGGAGCCTATCCCCATTTTAGGGAGAAACTGAGTATGTACTTGATATAATAAGGTTAATTAACTCATTAGGATCCCTATATAACCAATTTATAACCAAGGAACTCAAGTTTTGTCCAACTCTTCGAATTTCTAAAATTTCAGAAAGCTTCCCCTAAAACTGGATGATTCCCAAAAACAAAAACAAGAACCACAATATACAAGGAATGGATACCCGTACAATATTATAACATCAAACTAAAGGATATCCAATTATCGACAATAGTGTCAAAGGACCGACAAAATGAAATTATGAGCGTAATGTCGGCTAACTTGTGACATGAAAGTCTAAACATGATTTAGGAATAATATAAGCACAAAAACGTGATAATTAAGCTTCTTTAATCTTAAAGGAATGTATTAGGATCATATGGGGGTTATTTATACATAAAAATATCAAAGGAACGAAAAAAATGAAATTGAGGATGGCATAGGCCAAATGGGCGATTTGCCCTTTTTATTGTTGTATTTTGAAGTTCCAACCTAAACTATTTCCTTCCATAATTCATATATGGAATTGAATAATATATAAATATACAATACATGCTGATATTTACCTTGAATAAACCTTAAAATATCAAGAAGAAATGCTAGGACATAGCTAAACCAAATCATGCCCAAAACAAAACAAAAACCCTACATAACTCTTGTATTCTTGCTTCCAAACCTTGTTCCCTTTGATCTACACCTTTACTTATGCTTGTATAAAAAGAATACAGATGTGACAAGATTCCTTAGCCACGGAAATCTTTCAAATATTCGAGCCGTAAGGAGAAAGGAGGACGACAAAGTCTTACTTATGTCGGAAGGATCACGTTGATGTGTTTGCTTCTTGACTTTGAGTTGCAGATAATTGAATTGATTCAAGAACCTAAAGATGTATTTAAGATGTCTAGAGAGGATTTTCAGGTCTGATTTGGGTCGAAATGAGCCTTAGAGATGAATTCTACAACTTTATATATCAAGATAATCCTCAACTGACCTTGTGGGTCCCAAAGGGAGATACTTGCGGAGTCTCGCAAAATCGGAATATCTCTCCACTCCGAGGTCGTATCGATGAATGAATTATTGAGTTAAAAAATAGAATCGTAGATATTCAATTTGGTGGGTGGATCACCCTATAATCCTAATTACATTGAGAGAAAATCTTATTAACATTAAACCTAAATTTTAAATAAAATTTATGAACATAACTTGCGACAACATTTGCCGACATTTGTTTCCTAACTCGTTTGACTTCAAAAATTAAAACACGACTATAATAGGACTAAAATACCTCATAATATCACCTTCTTATAATGTTAATTACCCTAGTATCACCCCAATAGTAAGGGTTATAACATTCCCAACTTGCCATTTCGACGAAACTTATTTTCTTCGATTCGTTTAACTTCTAAACCTTCCAATACTCTTGGTACTTGTAGTTCATGATCTTAAATATTCATAACCTCCAAGGTAACCTGATGAAATTACTTTCTATACTTTCAAAGCTGATCTAATTTCCGAGCATGCATCAACTAACTTACAACGTACTTTTACTTATGAAAATATGGGGTGTAACAAACTTAGGGCGGTTGGGTGGTGGGAGAATGATTAGAGTTTGGGGTTCTTTTCTCTTTAAAGTGAAATACTGAATCTAAGCCGTTGGATCTCTTGATCAACATCTCCGATTTGTAGAAGGTGAGATTTGATAAAAATGGTTATTAGGGAAAACGCGGGGGCTGTTGGATCTGTGTGATCTAACAGTTGAGATAGGATATGAAAAAAGGTTTAAAATAAAATGAATAGTGAGAATTAATGTGGAGTATTGATGATTTGGATCAATGGTCCAGATCCGTTGTGTTTTTTTTGTGAGTGGGAAAGACAGGTGTTGCGACACAATTTCATAGGCTCTCAAAGATTGGCGTGGATTGCCAAATTTGACAAGGGAGGGTTGGTCCCGGACTGGGTCAGGCTGTATTGAGCTTATATTTTGGGCTAAATTAGAACATTGGTTTTAGTCAATTAATTACAATTGTAGCCTTTTGAGTTTTTACCCCCTTTAAAGATTAAGTTAATTAAACTTAATTAATTCTAATTGAATGTGATAGAATATCACCATCAAATATATTATAAGCAGTGTAACTAATCATTTATATATTAGAACACTTCACAGTGTTTGAACCTACAAAATAAGATACACACATACCAATACATCATAATAATATAAATAATGCATAAATGATGATGGCTACAGGCTAGCCGTTATTTGTGATGTCGGGACGATAAAATGTTGAATATGAAGTCTCCAATATTTGAAGCATTATTTGGTGTGTCGGGAATGTGCCTTTGAATTTTGCTTGATTGTTAGCCAGCTATGTACCGTTCCATAGTTGTCGAAGCATTTAAGTCTCCATGCGATGGGAGTATGTAACGATCCGGCCGGTCGTTCCATGTGATTATCCCCGTTTCCCCCATTTCTGCCTATCATATATTTCTTAGCCTATTTATGTTGTGTTGGGTCGGTTGGTTCAGGTTAAGAGTGGTCGTGGTGAGAACAGAGACACTTAGTCTCTTAAAGTAGAAAAGTCAACTGGGAGTTGATTTATTGGTAACCGATCTCGGAATGTGGATTTTATGGCTCCGATAGCTTTGTTAGGTGATTTGGGACTTAGAAGTGTGTTCGAAAAGAAGTTTTGATGTCCGGTATAGAATTAGGTTTGAATTGGCGAAAGTTAGTTTTTGGCGATTTCGGGCCGGCAAGGAAAAATAGGCGATAGAGGTCGGAATGGAATTCCGGAAGATGGAGCAGGTTCGAAATGTCATTTTTGATATGTGTGCAAATTTTTAGGTCAATCGGATGTGTTTTGGTTAGTTTCGGCATCATAGGCAAAATTTAGAAGTTTCAAAGTTCATAGGCTTGAATTTGATGTGATTTTAGTATTTTTGCGTTGTTTTTGGTGTTTCAAAGGCTCGACTAAGTTTGAATGATGTAACGACCCGAACGGTCATTTTGAGCTCTAGCGCGTCATTCAGCGGTTTGGGGCCATGAGAAGCTTCATTTCAGGTATTATGACTTGTACGCATGGTCGGAATTGAAATTCGGGAAGTTCGGGTGGATTTGGAAAGAAAATTCTCATTTCGGAAGCCTTAAGTTGGAAGAATCAACTAAGATTGGAATTTTGAGTAAACAACCTCCGAATCAGAATTTGAAGGTTCCAGCAGGTTCGTATGATGATTTCTGACTTGGGCGTATGTTCGGATCGGGAGTCGGATAACCCGGGAGCATTTCAGCGCATATTATGGAAGATAGCATTTTAGAAGAATTTCATAAATTTGGGTTGGAAGGCATTTCAGTGAGATTGATGTCCGTTTGGGAATCCGAGACTGAGAATAGCTTCGTATGGTGATTTGGGAGTTAGGAGCGCGATCGTAAGTGAATTCGGATGTCCGTAGGTCATTTTGAAGTCATTTGGCTAAAGATAAAAATTTTAAGGTTTTTGAGAAATCCGACCTGAAGTGGAAATTTTAATATCGGGTTCGGAATGTGATTCCGGAAGTTGGAGCAGGTCCGTAATGTCGAATATGACTTGTGTGCAAAATTTGGGGTCAATTGGATGTAATTTGATAGGTTTCAGCATTGGATGTGGAAGTTTAAAATTTCAAAGTTCATAAAGCTTGAATTGGGGTGCGATTCATGATTTCGACGTTGTTTGATGTGATTTGAGGCCTCGACTAAGTCCATGATACGTTTTCAAACTTGTTGGCATGTTCGGACGGGTTCCCGAGGGGCTTGGGTGAGTTTCGGGATGGTTTTGAACCATTTCTAGGCCATCTATAGCTGCTGGTTTTTGACTACAGTAGTGTGCAACGCGATCGCAGGGAATTGGTCGCGATCGCGATGAGTAAAATGAGAGAAATGGGCCAGTGAATCGCGATCGCGGAAAGCCTTTCGCGATCGCGTAGAGGAAATGTTCTGCTGCACTGACTCGACTTCGGAGGCTTATATCTCACAATTTATAAGGACTTTTGAGATGGTATGAAAATTAAAGTTGTAGCCTTTGTGTCTAGTTTCTATAAAAGTAAACCATTTAGAATTTGGAGTTTTGTACTAAGAGATATATCTGTTAGACTACATGCTGTCCGGGAAGACAAAGAAGAAATTTGTGTTGCATAGGGCTGACTTTGACAGCTTATATCTCGCAATCTATAAGGAATTAGGAGATGATGAAAACATGAAATTTGTAGATCCTGGAGTCTTGTTTTCACAAAATTAAACTATTTATCATTTGGAATTTTGTGCAAAAGGTTATGACTATTCTACTAGAGGCTGTCCGAAAGAGCTGGGCATTTGTTCTTCGCGATCGCGAAGCTTTTTCTGCGATCTCGAAGAGCAAATTTTGGGCTGGAAATTTTTTTACTTCGCGATCGCGAAGCATTTTCTGCGATCGCGATGAGTAAATACTTGGGCATAAGTTATATATCGAGGTTTCGGCCATTTTTAGCATATTTGGAGCTATGGAGCTCAGATTGAAGCGATTTTTGAGGCGATTTTCATCATATGAAATGTAGTAAGTGTTTTCTTCACAATTTTGTGCTAAATACATGTGTATATATGGATTAAAACATGGAAATTAGTTGAAATTGTGGGTTTTTGGTAGAAGACCTAGAGATTGGTAGTTTAGATTTTGACCACGAAATTGAGCATGAAATTAAGAGTAAATAATATATTTGAGCTAGTAAAGTCATGGGTAATCATTATCTTCAAAAAATTTCTGAATCCGGGCACGTGGGCCCGAGGGCAAATTGGTCAACTTTTCGAGCGGAGTTGGGAATTTATATAATTTGAATTGTTAACAAGTATTAAAATATATTTTCATTAGTTTGCCGTTATTTGGCTAGTTTCGGAGCATTGTGCAACGATTTGAGTCATCGGAAGGGCTTGGAAGCCAGTTACGGAATTTCGGAGAAGGGTAAGTCTTCTTTTTAACTTGTGAGGGGGAATTGTCCCCCTAGGTGAGCTAATTAAATATGTGCTACTATTTGTGGGGGCTACGTACGCACGAAGTGACGAGGGTCCATGCGTAGCCTACTATCATGTTTATGTCTGGTAGTCTAGGACCCAAAAGCATGTTGTAATTGCCGTATTTGTAATCTTATTGATGAAAATAAAGTTTTTAAACCTTACTGAACTTGGTAAAAAGAAAATGGATTTCTGGAAAAGATTTAAATACTATTTTTGTGACTTTTAAAAGAGAAATTTGTCATTTACTTGAGTATTTTCTTTCCCGATGTAGTCGGGGTGGACTGTTTGATTGTGCATGACTGCATGTGACCGCTTCACAATTTACATTCCGCGAGCGGAGTGTTATTTCCCCCACTCTCATAGGAGCGATTCATACGCTACGACGAGATTGAAAGATGAAATTATGGTTCAGGCTGTTCGACCCTCGGCAGTGCACAATATGATTATTATGATGGCTTAGGCCGGTTGTCCTTATCCCGTATGCGCATGTTAAATTGTTAGTGATTTCATGGATTTTGAAGTGACAGGATATTTGGGGGAAAATGAAGTAGTAATTGTTTATTTACTTCCAGTATTTATTTGAATTACAGTTATCTTTAATGTTTACTGTTTTTATCATCCTCGTATGCCTATTACTGATATCATATCGTGTTAAATTATTTTGTTGGACCTTAGTAAGTGTCAACTCGACCTCTCGTCACTACTTCTTCGAGGTTAGGCGGGATACTTACTGAGTACACATTGTTTTCCTACTCATGCTACACTTGCTGTGCATTTTGTTGCACAGGTACCTTCATAGAAATATGGCTGACTTGGAGACTTAAACGAGCTGCATCATTCGGAGACAACCCGCAGTCGGCAGAGTCTTACTCTATGTATTGTAGTCTCATTTTTATTCCTTGTCCAATTTGTATTTCGGACAAGTTTTGTAGAATTTGTAAAATTCTTAGAAAGTGCTCATGTACTTGTGTCACCGGGTTTTGGGATGTGTTTGGGATGTATTTTATCAAAATGAAATATTGGACTGTTATTTCTACTTAATTAATTATATTTAGATATTGCGTGTTATGTGAAAGGTAATGATTTCAAAATGTTAAAACAGGAAATTTAACTTAACCATTTAATGATTTTCTTGCTTGACAGTGGTGTCCGGCGCCATCTCGACCTTATGGATTTTGGGTCGTGAAACGTGGTATCAGAGCACTAGGTTCCTTTAGGTCTCATGAGTCATGAGCAAGTCTAGTAGAGTCTTGCGGATCGGTACAGAGACGTCTGTACTTATATTCGAGAGGCTACAGGGCTGTTAGGAGTAATTCTCTTCTTGATTCCTCATCGTGCGATTTGATTCCTTTAAGGCTTATGCCTATGTTTCTTCCTTCTCAATCTTACCCGTCGTGAAGCGCTTGCTATGAATCAGGAATTTGAGGAATTGAATTGGTGCTACGGATAGGGTGCGTGATGTTTTCCATGCGTAATTGGTTGGGGCTGTTGTTGTTGTCCTGCAGAAGGATAATATGTTGTTTCAACTCAGTAGCTGTGTTACCGAGAGCCTTGAGGCTATGCTCAGGTAGTGATGATGCTTACGGTTATCGCGCGATGTGGGTGTGATGGTAGGATTCTTGCCCATATGTAGAGGCAATGAATGACTTGAAGGGAGGTCTTCTCAGAGCGTGATTTTGAGATTTCAGCATTTTAGTTCCGGCGGAGGAAAGGTAATTGAACTATAAATGGTCAGGTTTTGGATTGATAAAGTAGTAAGACTTGGTGTTTTCAAGTGAGGTGGAATATTCACCTGTGATGTGATATCGTCGTCATTGGTCGAATGGAACGTGTTAAGTTTGTCGGTGCTATGGTTTCTTCGGTTGAATAGGGTCAGAGTACTTGAAAGAAGTATTGAAGAAACGGTTGTCAGAGACCGTGAGGCGCGGTGGTTCAGTACTGGATAAGTGTTGATAATGAAGGAAACTCGAGATAGATGACCTCGGAGAGTTTGAAGTCGTGGCGAACTGCTCGATTAAGAACTACAG
Organism: Nicotiana paniculata; assembly: GCA_005239505.1. NCBI lineage: Eukaryota > Viridiplantae > Streptophyta > Magnoliopsida > Solanales > Solanaceae > Nicotiana > Nicotiana paniculata. The sequence goes on along the minus strand of MDKI01040275.1, from coordinate 27,981 downwards.
AGAATGATGTTGAATTGAGGCAGCATACGATGAAGGAAGATATGTGAAAAGTGCTAGGTGGTGGTTCCCTTCCTAAAAGGACAGGTGTAAGGAACGGAAGTCAGGTAGTTGTTTAAAGGAATGAGTTTAACAAGTGGGAGAGTGGCAGCTTAACACATGAGTTCAGTGGTAAGACAACTGCCTATCTTGAGGGAAAGTTTGAGAGTTTTAGTGGATGGTGATTAGGTCCACGAGCTTAAGTTGAAATGTGGGTTATTTCGACGAAAGGTTGGATACAACAAGGAGGAGTTGTTAGGAATGAAGAAGGACGCAATGTGGCAGTGAAGCTGAAGATGCTGTAGATTTAGAAGATGTCCATGAGGAGCGGGCGGACTGGTAAAGTTGGTGAATGAGAGCAGGCTTAGGATGGGATATTGATGTTGTAGAGGGTGTGTAATACGGCGTCGTTGGAAGGTGTCAGTTGGTTATTTCCACATGTGGGTTATCTTCTGTGAGTAGGTTAGTAGTTGTGTGGTTGGAAAGTCTCTGTGAGGAATTCTAGTGGCTATTCGATAGGAGGCAGCATGTGTGAATAATGCTAGAGAATTTGAGTATTTAGGGAGTGCTAACAAGGGAATTCAGAAGAATTGGGCGGATTGGTTGAGCATAATCATGTTAACAAAGGAGAAAGGATCTCAGCAGGGTCTAGAGTGGTGCAAGAAGTAGCTTCGGGCTAAATGGGGGAGTCCCACCGCCTACAATTGGGTTGCAGGATTATCTTCTCATGGGGGTTGCGGATTGTCGGAATATTGGCAAGTTATTACAGCTAAGGAATAAAGTGGTAATTGAGCATGGGATTTGATAAATATGTGTAAAAGTTGGTCACCAGGGTTAGGTTTTGGGAGATTCAGAATTTATGCTTAAGGCATATGCGAGTTGTAAGGGTAGTGACTTAGTCACATGCTTCATTGAGAAGGTGTGCATGTGCTAGAGGAGCGTTGGAGCTGATTGTATTCGGGGCCAGTCAGAGTGGGTGACTCTTGATAGCGGTCCTAATGAATTCGAAGTCTAAGAATGCAATATTTAAGGGTTTCAGGCAGCAGTATGATTAAGAATCAAGCTTGTGCAATGTAATTCTGAGAAACGGAAAATGATTGGAGTGTTCTATGTTATTTTTAGCGTGAAGAATAGTATTGGAGGAGTGAGAGAAATAAACTCTGAATTGTAGAAAGGTTATCAGGAGGGTATGAGACGATTTACGGGATTGAGACAGCATGGTCTCTTGAATCAAGGCCACTCTGGATGCGTGAGGGTTGAGTTTGTTATGTGTCGAATGGGGTTGCTATTATTCTGAGGCAATTAGGGATTATTAGGAGAAGATATATTGGTTAGCCATAGTTGAAATGGCACATGTACGGCAATGATCATTTCCTTCAATATGATTAAGTTATGCATGTGGTTTGTGCCGGTGTGTGTGTGGCTTGCCGGCCACCGTAATGGATTTACTTGGAAGCATTCAAGTATAACGGCCTGTTAGGTGTAGGCAGACCCCGGAAGGATTATGGTGGCATATACTACTACTTAAGGATTTGAATGTATTATGATTGTGGGAATTCACTCGTGTGTTGTGATGATTCTCGAGAGTTGAGGTAAGTAGAAGGTTTCTATCTGATGAAGTGTTCACCCTATAAGTGGTTCAGAAGTTATGATGGAATTCTTGCGCTATCATATATTGGCATGTTAGGTGAGATAAACAATATGTAATTGGGAGTAATAATCTAGATTGCGGTTCGGTGTTAACAAGGATATCAGATGAGCAAGGAAATTGGTGTTGCCTTCAGTGTCACCTGAGATCGGTGTTTGGTGAAAAAGGCTTTGTATCCTGGTTATGGGTTCTTGATTGGTTTTATAGCGTTAGCATGGTCGGTGGTATGGACATGCAAAGTTGTTACCTAGTGGAAGGTCGTGGGAGCGTGACCACGGGAAGATTATATAAGTGTGACATGTAGTCACCTGATTGATTGAAGATTTAGACCAAGTATAAGGAAGTGCAACATTTCTTATTTGAGAATTTATGCCTGGAAGGCGTTCAGTTCAATTGGTTGTAGATTGTGGGGTGTTTGTCCCGGCTATGACGGTTGCTCTTGGGTGTTATGAGAAAATGGGTGTATATAGCCTAGTTCGGTGCAAGAAGAATCGGCTTGGGAGTTGTGAAATGGCTTGATAAATTTTCTATATGCTGAGTTTCTGCAAAGTAATGATGATATGTGAGCATGAGAGCTCTTGAGATTCATAGTATATATATATATATATATCGCACCTCAGTTGTGCTTAAGTTTTGTAGTATATGGCTCTATCAGTCTCCTCGAGATGGTATTATGCACTTAGCGTGCTTGTGACCGATCTTCAGTAATTTGTAATAATGAGCAATCCAGCTTGGTGTGTATCTCCTTATATGAATTTTATGATGGGATCGGGTGGTACGCCGCCCCAGGTATGTTATTCGAATCAGGTTGCACACCGCATCAGTGGGATGTTTAGGTTCCTATAATTATTTTCTTTTGTTTTACTCCCTATTTTCTGAGGAAAGTTCATATTAGTTGCGTGAGTCGAGTAATCCCTTCCTAAGTCATTTCCTTATGTATCATGTTCGAGTTGTGTCCTATTGGCGCATTGTGGTATCGTGTGAGACTGATGCTCATGTCTGGGAGTGATTTGTTGACTGAGCAGTTCATACCGGGTGAGACGAGATTATTGCATCAGGGATCTGTGCAATAAGACTATGTGAAATACATTAAAGGATAGTTACCCTTATTGGTTCGTAATGAGATGATGGTCTTAGTCAAGAGGAAGGATTCAATGTTTGGTTAACTCTGCAATAGGTTAGAAATTTCTACACATCTCCTCCGTTATGGTGGTATCGCCAGCATAATGGCAGGTTGTATATATTATAAGGTGCATTGGGAGCATCAGATTCGTGGAATTTTGGCTATTAAGGTTCAGGGAGTGTCATTGTGGTTAGATGATGAAATATGCGGTGCATGGTGCTAATTCAGCAAAGGTATGCAGTCATGTTCTGTTATATCGTGTGGTAGTTGATACGGTGTTTATATATTGGAACTAGGCCTAGCAAAGAAATTTCAGGTGTTGGAACTAGGTTCTGAGCTTATTATATGGATAAAAGAGAATATCTTCAGATTTGATCAAGCTAATGTGCTCAACTGGGTTGTGGTGGAACATGAAGGTGCTCGAGGTGTTAAACAGTGATTTCAGATAACTCCAGGGCAGTTCCTAGCACGTTCGAGGACGAACGTCTGTTTAAGTAGGGGAGAATGTAACGACCCAACTAGTCATTTTGCGCTCTAGCGCGTCGTTCAGCGGTTTGGGGCCATGAGTAGCTTCATTTAAGGTATTATGACTTGTACGCATGGTCGAAATTGAAATTCGGGAAGTTCGGGTGGATTTGGAAAGAAAATTCTCATTTCAGAAGCCTTAAGTTGGAAGAATCAACTAAGATTGGAATTTTGAGTAAACAACCTTCGAATCAGGATTTGAAGGTTCCAGCAGGTTCGTATGATGATTTCGGACTTGGGCGTATGTTCAGATCGGGAGTCGGATAACCCGAGAGTGTTTCAGCGCATATTACGGAAGATAGCATTTTAGAAGATTTTCATAAATTTGGGTTGGAAGGCATTTCAGTGAGATTGATGTCCGTTTGGGAATCCGAGCCTGAGAATAGCTTCGTATGGTGATTCTGGAGTTGGGATCGCGATCAGAAGTGAATTCGGATGTCCGTAGGTCATTTTGATGTCATTTGGCTAAAGATAGAAATTTTAATATTTTTGATAAATCCGACCGGAAGTGGAAATTTTGATATCGGGGTCGGAATGCGATTCCGGAAGTTGGAGCAGGTCCGTAATGCCGAATATGACTTGTGTGCAAAATTTGGGGTCAATCAGACGTAATTTGATAGGTTTCGGAATCGGATGTGGAAGTTTGTAATTTTAAAGTTTATAAAGCTTGAATTGGGGTGTGATTCATGATTTCGACGTTGTTTGATGTGATTTGAGGCCTCGACTAAGTCCGTGATACGTTTTCAGACTTGTTGGCACGTTCGGACAGGTTCCCGAGGGGCTCAGGTGAGTTTCCGGGTTGTTTCGGACCATTTCTAGACCATTTGTAGCTGCTGGTTTTTGGCTACAGCAGTGTGCTACGCGATCACGGGGAATTGGTCGCGATCGTGATGAGTAAAATGAGAGATATGGGCTAGTGGATCGCGATCGCGGAAAGCCTTTCGCGATCGCGTAGAAGAAATGTTCTGCTGCACTGACTCAACTTCGGAGGCTCATATCTAACAATATATAATGAATTTTGAGAGGGTGTAAAAATTAAAGTTCTATACCGTTGTGTCTAGTTTCTAGAAAAGTAACCCATTTAGCATTTTGATTTGTGTACAAATAGATATGTCTATTACACTACAGGGTTTCCGGGAAGATAAAGAAGAAATTTGTGTTGCACTGGGCTGACGTTGGCAGCTTATATATCGCAATATATAATGAACTGGGAGATGACCAAAACGTGAAAGTTGTAGATCTTGGAGTATGGTTTTCATAATATTAAGTCATTTGTTATTTGGAGTTTTTTTCTAAAAGTTATTACTATTATACTAGAGGCTGTACAGAAGAGCTGGGCATTTGTTCTTCGCGATCGCGAAGCTTTTTCTGCGATCTCGAAGAGCAAATTTTGGGCTGGAAATTTTTGTACTTCGCGATCGTGAATCATTTTCTGCGATCGCGATGAGTAAATACATGGGAAGAAGTTATATATCGAGGTTTCGACCATTTTTAGCATATTTGGAGCTATCGAGCTCGGATTGAAGCGATTTTTGAGGCGATTTTCACCATATGAAATGTGGTAAGTGTTTTCTTCACAATTTTGAGTTAAATACATGTGTATATCTGTATTAGAACATGGAAATTAGTTGAAATTGTGTGTTTTTGGTAGAAGGCGTAGAGATTGGTATTTTTGATTTTGACCACAAAATTGAGCATGAAATTAAGAGTAAATTATATATTTGAGCTAGTAAAGTCATGGGTAATCATTATCTTCGAAAAATTTCGGAATCCAGGCACGTGGGCCTGAGGGAAAATTGGTCAACTTTTCGAGAGGAGTTGGGAATTTATATAATTTGAATTGTTAACAAGTATTAGAGTATATTTTCATTAGTTTGCCGTTATTTGGCTAGTATCGAAACGTTGTGCAATGATTTGAGTCATCGGAAGGGCTTGGAAGCCGGTTGTAGAATTTCTGAACGGGGTAAGTCTCCTTTCTAACCTTGTGAGGGGGAATTTTCCCCCTAGTTAAGCTAATTAAATATGTGCTACTATTTGTGGGGGCTACGTACGCACGAAGTGACGAGCGTCCGTGCGTAGCTTCTATCATGTTTATGTAAGGGTAGTCTAGGACCCAAAAACATGTTTTGATTGCCGTATTTGTAATTTATTGATGAAAATAAAGTGTTTAAAGCTTACTGAACTTGGTAAAAAGAAAATGGATTTCTAGAAAAGATTTAAATACTATTTTTGTGACCTTTAAAAGAGAAATTTGTCATTTACTTGAGTATTTGCTTTCCCGATGTAGTCGGGGTGGACTGTTTGATTGTGCATGACTGCATGTGACCGCTGCGCAATTTACATTCCGCGAGCGGGGTGTTATTTCCCCACTCTCATGGGAGAGGGCCGTACGCCACGGCGAGATTGAAAGATGAAATTATGGTTCAGGCAGTTCGACCCTCGGTAGTGCACATATATGATTATTATGATGGCTCGGGCCGGTTGTCCTTATCCCTTATTCGCTTGTCAAATTGTTAACGATTTCATGGATTTTGAAGTGACAAGATATTTGGGGGAAAATGAAGTAGTAATTGTTTATTTACTTCCAGTATTTATTTGAATTATAGTTATCTTTAATGTTTATTGTTTTTTTCATCCTCGTATGCCTATTACTGATATCATATCGTGTTAAATTATTTTGTTGGACCTTAGTGAGTGTCAAGTCGACCTCTCGTCACTCTCTCTTCGAGGTTAGGCGGGATACTTACTGAGTACACGTTATTTTCGTACTCATGCTACACTTGCTGTGCATTTTGTTGCACAGGTAACTTTATAGCAATATGGTTGACTTGGAGACTTAGACGAGATGCATCATTCGGAGACGACCTGTAGTTGGCAGAGTCTTCCTCTATGTATTGTATTCTCATTTTTATTCCTTGTCCAATTTGTATTTCGGACAAGTTTTGTAGAATTTGTAAAATTCTTAGAAAGTTCTCATGTACTTGTGCCACCGGGTTTTGGGATGTGTTTGGGATGTATTTTATCAAAATGGAATATTGGACTGTTATTTCTACTTAATGAATTCTATTTAGATATTGCGTGTTAATTGAAAGGTAATGATTTGAAAATGCTAAAACAAGAAATTTAACTTAACCATTTAATCATTGGCTTGCCTGACAGTGGTGTCCGGCGCCATCACGACCTTATGGATTTTGGGTCGTGTCAAATGAGGTTATGGGATGTGTTGGTATGTTTGGTTGGGGCCCCGAGGGGCTCGGGATTGATTTCGGATGGTTAGCGGAGGTTTGGACTTAGGAATTTGCAGCAAATAGCTGCTGGTGTTGTTTTACTGGTGTGGCCGCACCTGCAGATGGGGAGCCGTAGGTGCGTGGCCACAGGTACGAAGATCATTGCGTAGGTGCGAGAAGAGGCCAGGTTGGAGGAATCCGCAGGTGTGAGAATTGGACTGTTAGTGGATTTTTGTGGGTGCGCACCTGGGACCGCATGTGTGAAAAATGGTCCATAGGTGCGGATGAACTGGACAGAAAGTATAAATAAGTGTCTCCGCGAAATTTTGGGCATTTCTTCCATTGTTGCATGCAGTTGAGCTTGTTTGAGAGAAAATTGAAGGAGGAATTCAAGGGTCTTCAGTGGAGGTAAGTTTCCGGATTAAAAACTCGTTTCTATGTTATTTTGTGATGGATTAGGCTTGAAATTTGAGGAATTAAAGTAGAAAAAGTTGGGAAAAATGGGAGAAAGTTTGGAAAATTCTTTTGGTGATTTGAGTGGGAAATTGTGATCTGGTTGTGGTGTTCTTGGTATGTGTGGAATCGTGGGAGGATGAGGATTCTAGTGATGTAAATTTTATAAAATTCCGAGACGTGGATCCGAGGCTCGGATTTGGTCGAATTTCGAGAATTGTGTTAAAATTTATATTTTTTGACTGGGTTTTGGTTCGTTAGCGTATATTGATGATGTTAATCTGACTTTGGTTAGATTCTGAGCATTTGGGAGCCAACTCAAGGGGCAAGCGCATCGCGAAGTAGCTTTTGGGCTATTTTGAGATAAGTAACGATTGTAACTCTAAACCTGAGGGTATGACACCCCATTATTTGATGTTGTGTTGATAAATGAGGTGACACACATGCTAGATGACGAGCGTGGGGGCGTGCACCGATAGGGACTGTGACTTGGTCCATCCCGTAACGACTATTAAGCCGCGTATTCGATTTGAAACCTTACGACATCCTGTCTTGTAGAAGTTTATACTTGTTTATGGGTTGTGAGCCATGTTTGGGACCTTGTGCCGACCTGTTAGACCCTCAGGGGTATTTTCCATGATTGGGGCCTTGTGCCGACTTGTTTAGACCCTCAGGGGTATTTTCCATGATTGGGGCCTTGTGCCGACCTGTTTAGACCCTCAAGGGTATTTTCCATGATTGAGGCCTTGTGCCGACCTGTTTAGACCCTCAGGGGTATTTTCCATGATTGGGGCCTTGTGCCGACCTGTTTAGACCCTCAAGGGTATTTTCCATGATTGAGGCCTTGTGCCGACCTGTTTAGACCCTCAGGGGTATTTTCCATGATTGGGGCCTTGTGCCGACCTGTTTAGACCCTCAGGAGTATTTTCCATGATTGGGGCCTTGTGCCGACCTGTTTAGACCCTCAGGGGTATTTTCCATGATTGGGGCCTTCTGCCGACCTGTTTATATCCTCAGAGGTACTTTTACACTATTCTACCACTATCCTGATAAAACAATTGTGACCTCAGTCATGTTTCCTACTTGTTGTTATTTTCACTGTTATCACATTGCCTTGAAAACTTTGAAAAGTATTTTGGGCTGAGTCCCGTGAGTTGAGATGAATTGACCAAGTGGCTTGTGAGTATGACTGAGTCAGGCCGAGGGCCGATCATGTGAGGATAGTTATGGATCAGGCTGCACGCCACAACAATATATATATGTGTTAGGCCGAGCGTCGAGTATGTGAGGATAGTTATGGGACGGGCTGCACGCTGTAGAAATGTATATGTTATATATTACATATGGATCAGGCTGCACGCCGCAACAATATAGATAATATATGGGTCGGGCTGCACGCCGCAACAATATATATATATATATATATATATATATATATATATATATATATATATATTATATGGATCGGGCTGCACGCCGCAGTAATGTAAATATTGGATTGAGTTGTACGCCGCAACAGATATAACGCTTGGGCTGAAGGAGCCCCTCCAGGAGTCTGTACACCCCCAGTGAGCGCAGTCAACTATTATATGGATCGGGCTGCATGCCGCAGCGTATGTTATAAGGATCGGGCGACACGCCGCAACAGTATATATAGTGGAGCAGGCTGCCCACCGCAGCAGTATATATAGTGGAGCACGCTGCCCGCCGCAGCAGTTGTGTGTATCATGGTAATTTCTTAGTACGAGTATTTAAGTGAGAGCATGAGATACTAATAGTGGAGTTACGAGTGACTGAGAGGCTTTCCCGAGACACTTTATTGTGAGTGATACAGTGCCCGAGTGGCTTATATTTTATGAAAATGCTGTTTTCACTCTTCTTTACACTAAGCCTCTGATAATAAATGTCGGATAAATGTTTTTATACGAGATTTTTAAATGGAAACCGGAGTCTTATGAAATATTCGGAATTGTAGGTTCCTGACTTGAATTATTCATTTCCACTATCATTCATTATATGGTTTTACATGATTTAATTACTCGTCACTACACTCAAGTTTTTAGTTACATTGATTACTTACTGAGTTGGCGTACTCACGTTACTCCATGCACCTCTGTGTGTAGATCCAGGTACCGGACCATCTCACTAGTTGATTTCCGGACGAGCTTGGAGTTGTTCGAGGATCGAGGTAGCTGCTTAGCGTCCCCAGCTCACCTCCTTTCATTTCCTCAGTTCATAGTTTTGTCTTTTGTACTCTAGGCTTTTGTTGTAGCAATTCTCTATATTGTACATTGTATTTACAGTCTTAGATGCTCATGATAGTTGACTCCAGGTTTTGGGGAAGTGTATAATTTGTTCATCTCATTCTGCTATTTTGAAATCTGCTAATTTTGGGAAATTATGATATATATTGATAGTCTGAAATGGTTGGCTAGCCTAGTTCCATGATAGGCGCCATCACAGCGGGTTTAAGATTTGGAGTCGCGACAAGTTGGTATCAGAGCCTAGGTTACATAGGACTCGACGGTCTTGAGCAGGTTTAGTAGAGTCTTCTGGATCGGTACAGAGACGTCTGTACTTATCTTCGGGAGGCTGCAGAACCCTTAGGAACAATCTCATTTTTCTTGAATTCTGTCGTGCCATTTGGTTAAATCTAAACTTCTGTTGTTTCATTCTCTCATAGATGGTGAGGACTCGCGCCACCGATCAGGGCGATCAGCCACCAGCTAGACCAGCTAGACCAGCAAGGGGTCGAGGCCGTGATCGAGGCCGTGGTAGAGGAAGGGGGCCAGCCCGTGCGGCAGCCAGGGCAGTATAAGTTGATCCCCCTACTATTCAGGATCAGGTTCCCACCGCAGATGTTCCAGCGGGATAGGCTCAGGCCACAACAGTGCCTATTGTTATTCCGGGTCTTCAGGAGACCTTGGCTCAGATCTTGGCTATGTGTACCACCCTCACTCAGGCAGTTGACACTAATTCTCAGGCCGGGGGAGGCAGTCAGACTCCAGTTGCCCGGACATTTGAGCAGGTTACTCAGGGCCATCAGACACCGGGGGCGGTTCCAGCCCAACCGGTTGCTCCGATTTAGGATTTCGTGGTCCTAGCTATGCCAGAGGATGAGCAGCGTAGGATGGAGAGGTTTAGTAGACTTTAGCCTCCAACATTCAGTGGTGTTGAGGGTGAGGATGCCCAGGGTTTTCTAGATAAGTGTTAGAGGATAATGCGAACTGCTGGGATTTTGGAGACCAGTGAGGTCTCATTTGCTACTTTTCAGTTTTCTGGTGCTGCCTTCACTTTGTGGGAGTCTTTTGAGAGGCGTAGGCCTGTTGGTTCAGCACCCCTCACTTGGCATCAGTTCTCCACTATCTTCTTAGAGAAGTATGTACCCCAGTCTCACAGGGAGGAGCAACGCAGGCATTTTGAGCTGCTGTATCAGGGGGAGCTATCAGTGACGCAGTATGAGATGCGATTTTCAGAGTTGGCTCGTCATGCCACCGAGTTGGTCCCTACTGATAGGTAGATGATTAGGAGGTTCGTGGATGGCCTCACTTATCAGCTCCGTCTTTTTATGACTCGGTAGAGAGTATCAGGTGCTACCTTCGAGCAGGTTGTTGATATTGCTCGCGACATTAAGCCGGTTCACTGCCAGGAGCGGGTAGAGAGGGAGGCCAAGAGGCCTCGTGGATCGGGTGGTTCTAGTGGTGCTCCTTCTAGGGGCAGTTTCGGCATGGTAGAGGCCGTTCATTTAGGCCTCCTCGGTCAGGTCGCCCAGCCCATAGTGGTGCACCTTTGGGGCATCGTCTCCGTAGTTCTCAGCCAGGCCGTTCTTCATTCGCTGCCCTTCCATACCAGGGTGCAGCTCGAGCACCATCAGTTCAGGGTTCTTCTATGCATGGTTCTCCTAGTGGCCATTCTGGTGCCACGGGTTTTTTTCAGTCCCAGTCTCTAGCTCCAGGGAGTTGTTATGAGTGTGGAGATTTTGGGCATATGAGGAGGCAATATCCTCATCTTCTTGGAGGCTCATCTCAGCTGAGGAGCCAGCCTTCGATGTCAGCTCCAGTTACTTCACCACCCACCCAGGCAGCCAGGGGTGGTAGTCAATCACCTAGAGGCCACCCTAGAGGGGGAGGTCGAGCAGGTGGAAGTCAGGCCCGTATGTACGCATTTCCAGCCAGGCCAGATGCTATGGCCTCCGATGCTATGATCACATATATTGTCTTAGTCTGTTGCCGAGATGCTTTGCCTTTATTTGACCCTGGTTCTACATATTCGTATGTTTCTTCATAGTTTGCCCATTTTTTGGATACGCCCCGTGAGTCCTTAGTTACATCTGTTCATGTGTCAACTCCGGTGGGCAATACCGTTGTTGTGGACCATGTGTATCGGTCGTGTGTGATATCTATTGGGGGTCTGGAGACCCGAGTAGACCTACTGTTACTCAGCATGGTCGATTTTGATGTGATATTGGGCATGGACTGGTTATCTCCATGTCATGATGTTCTTGATTGTCACGCTAAGACCGTGACCTTAGCTATGCCAAGATGTCCGAGGGTTGAGTGGAGAGGTTCTTCTAATTATGTGCCTAGCAGGGTGATTTCCTACCTGAAGGTTCAACGTATGGTTGAGAAGGGGTGTTTATCGTATCTGGCTTTTGTAAGTGATGTCAATGGTGTGACTCCCATTATTGATTCGGTTCCTGTGGTCCGTGACTTCCCCGACGTGTTTCTTAGAAACCTGCCAGGGATGCCACCTGACAGGGACATTGATTTTGGTATTGACCTGGTGCCAGGCACTCAGACTATTTCCATTCCACCTCATCGTATGGCACCAGCGAAGCTAAAGGAATTAAAGGAGCAGCTTTAGGAACTCATAGATAAAGGGTTAATTCAGCCTAGTATGTCACCTTGGGGTGCACCGGTGTTGTTTGTAAAGAAGCAGGATGGTTCTATGCGTAGGTGTATTGATTATTGACAGCTGAACAGAGTTACGGTGAAGAACCGGTAATCCTTGCCTCGTATAGATGACTTGTTTGATTAGTTGTAGGGTGCCAGGGTATTTTAAAAGATTGACTTGCATTCCGACTATCATCAGTTGAAGATTCGGGGGCCAGACATTCCGAAGACTGCTTTCAGGACTAGATATGGTCATTATGAGTTTCTGGTTATGTCTTTCAGGCTGACCAATGCCCAAGCAGCCTTTATGCACTTGATGCACATTGTATTCCAGACTTATCTAGATTCTTTCTTCATCGTGTTTGTTGACGATATCTTGGTGTATTCCCAAACTCGGGAAGATCATGAGCAGCATTTGAGAGTTGTGCTTCAGACCTTGAGAGAGAAGAGATTGTATGCAAAATTTTCGAAGTATGAGTTCTGGCTTGATTCAGTAGCATTCTTGGGGCACGTGATGTCCAGTGAGGGCATTCAGGTTGATCCGAAGAAGGTAGAGGCGGTGTAGAGCTGTCCTAGACCGGCATCATCTATCGAGATTCACAGTTTCCTTGGTTTGGCAGGGTACTACCGCCATTTCGTAGAGGGATTTTCATCTATTGCAGCACCTATGACCAGACTAACCCAGAAGGGTGCTCAGTTAAGGTGGACTGAGGAGTGCGAGGAGAGATTTCAGAAGCTCAAGTCAGCTTTGACTACAACTCCGGTATTGGTTTTGCCTACGGGTTTAGGTTCTTATAAAGTTTACTGTAATGCCTCGAGAGTTGGCCTTGGAGAAGTTTTGATGCATGACGGTACGGTGATTGCCTATGCGTCCAGACAGTTGAAGGTGCACGAGAAGAATTATCTATTGTACGATCTTGAGCTAGGAGCTATTGTCCACGCCTTGAAGATTTGGCGTCATTATTTATATGGAGTGCATCATGAGATTTTCACTGATCACCGTAGTTTGCAGCATCTGCTTAAGCAGAAAGATTTGAATTTCCGTCAGAGGAGGTGGTTGGAGCTTCTCAAGGATTATGACCTCATTATTTTATATCATCCGGGGAAGGCCAATGTAGTGGCCGATGCCCTGAGTCGCAGAGCGGAGAGTTTGGGGAGTTTAGCCTAACTTCCAGTAGCAGAGAGACCTTTAGCACTTGATGTTCAGGATTTAGCGGGTCAGTTGGTGAGATTGGATCTATCAGAGCCCCTACGGGTATTGGCTTGTGTAGCCTCCAGGGCTTCTCTTTATTATCAGATTAGAGCACGCCAGTATGATGATCCACGCTTGCTCGTTCTTCAGGACATGGTCCGTCAGGGTGATTCCAGTGATGTAGTTATTGGTGATGATGGGGTCATGAGGATGCAGGGCCAGATTTGCGTGCCCAATATTGATGGACTTCGAGATTTGATTCTAGCTGAGGCCCATAGTTCACGGTATTCCATCCATCCGGGTGCCGCAAAGATGTATGAGGATCTGAGACATCATTATTTGTGGAGGCGGTTGAAGAGAGATATTGGTGAGTTTGTGGCTCGGTGTCTCAATTGTCAGCAGGTCAAGTATGAGCACCAGAGACCAGGTGGATTGCTTCAGAGATTAGATATTCCAGAGTGGAAGTGGGAGCGAATCACCTTGGACTTCATAGTTGGACTCCCAGGGGTATTTTCCATGATTGGGTCCTTGTGGTGACCAATTTAGACCCTCAGGGGTATTTTCCATAATTGGGGCCTTGTGGCGACCTATTTAGACCCTCAGGGGTATTTTCCATGATTGGGGCCTTGTGCCGACCTGTGTAGACCCTCAGAGGTATTTTCCATGATTGGGGCCTTGTGCCGACCGGTTTAGACCCTCAGGGGTATTTTCCATGATTGGGACTTTGTACTGACCTATTTACACCCTCAGAGGTACTTTTACACTATTCTACCACTATTCTGATAAAACAATTGTGAACACAGTCATATTTCCTACTTGTTGTTATTTTCACTGTTATCACACTGCCTTGAAACTCTGAAAAGTATTTTGGGCTGAGTCCCATGAGTTGAGATGAATTGCCTAAGTGGCTTGTGAGGATGACTGAGTCAGGCCGAGAGCCGAGCATGTGAGGATAGTTATGGATCGGGCTGCACATCGCAGCAATATATATGTGTTAGGCCGAACGCCGAGTATGTGAGGATAGTTATGGGACGGGCTGCACACCACAACAATATATATGTTATATATTACTTATGGATCGGGCTGCACGCCGCATCAATATAGATTATATATGGGTCGGTCTGCACGCCGTAACATTATATATATTGTATATGGATCGGGCTGCATGCCGCAGTAATGTATATATTGGATTGGGTTGCACGCCGCAACAGATATAGCGCTTGGGCTGAAGGTGCCCCTCAAGGAGTCTATACACCCCTAGTGAGCGCAGTCGACTATTATATGGATTGGGCTGCACGCTGCAACGTATGTTATAAAGATCGGGCTGCACGCCGCAACAATGTATATATATATATATATATGTAGTGGAACGGGCTGCCCGCCGTACTAGTTGTCTGTATTCATGGTACGTGTTGAGTACGAGTGTTTAAGTGAGAGCATGAGATACTGATAGTGGAGTTACGAGTGACTGAGAGGCTTGTCCGAGAGGCTTTATTATGAGTGATACGGTGCCCGAGGGGCTTATATTTTATGAAAATGCTGTTTTCACTCTTATTTACACTGAGCCTCTGATAATAAATGTTGGATAAATGTTTTTTTACGGTATTTTTTAATGGAAACCGAAGTTTTATGAAATATTCAGAATTGTAGGTTCCTGACTTGATTTATTCATTTCCACTGTCATTCATTATATGGTTTTACATGATTTAGTTGCTCGTCACTACACTCAAGTTTTTAGTTACATTGATTACTTACTGAGTTGGCGTACTCACGTTACTCCATGCACCTCTGTGTGCAGATCCAGGTATCAGACCATCTCACTAGTTGATTTCCGGACGAGCTTGGAGTATTTCGAGGATCGAGGTAGCTACTCAGCATCCCCAGCTCACCTCCTTTCTTTTCCTCAGTTCATAGTTTTGTCTTTTGTACTCCAGGCTTTTGTTGTAGCAAGTCTCTATATTGTACATTGTATTACAATCTTAGATGCTCATGACAGTTGACTCCAGGTTTTGGGGAAGTGTATAATTTGTTCATCTCATTCTGCTATTTTGAAATCTGCTAATTTTGGGAAATTATGATATATATTGATAGTCTGAAGTGGTTGGCTAGCCTAGTTCCATGATAGGCGCCATCACGATCGATTTAGGGTTTGGTGTCGTGACAGAGTATTTGACTTTAAATGTAAAATCTCCGCATGATGGGAGTATCTCCGCATGATGGGAGTAGATGACTTTGAATGTAAAAATTCGTGCAGGCTCCATAAATAAATGTCAAGACATTCAAGATAAAGTAGAGAAATAAATGAGCAAGCAGAAGACAGACTATTGACTGTAGAACTAATTTGTAACCGTCGATTGGCAGACCGTACGGTGGAATTGGATGATCCATCCTTCGATTGGAGGGGTCGGCGATGAAGTTTGCGACTATCTTCTTGGAATCTCCGATATGGAAAAGTGATGGTGCAATCTATGAAAGGCTCCAGTTGGCGAAGCGAAGAATTTGCTATATACATGGCAATGATTGGGAAAACCGACAGTTCAATATGTACGAGGCACTCCGATTCTTTGAGCTTACGATTTTCTATATACAGGGCTCCGATTGGTGGGGCCGGCGGTTCGATATATACATGGCACTCTAATTGGTTGAGCAGACGGTTTGATATATACAAGGTGCTCCGAATGTATCAAATATTTTGTTCTAGAATACCTTCAACGAAATTGAAGTTAGTCCTTAACCATATGAGAAAATATTTAATAAGAAGGAGAGATAGGGGCTCATGAGATGGTAGCTAGTCCGTCATTGTTCCCGGTACGCTCTGGTATCCTTAATTTCTTTCGGTCTTGCGCTCAAAGAAAAATTCTTAGTTGGGGGGAGGGGGCTAGCTTGTGTTGATTGTGTTCCTGGCCTTGCCATGAATCTGGTGGATTATTCCACGAAGTTTGGTAGGTGGAAGCATAGAATTTTATAAAATCATTTTAATAATATCGTTGTTCCGGATTATGACATGTTTAGAAATTTCCTTTAGTGTGAATATCATTTTTGGATGATTCTATCCCTTTGATGACGATCTCTTGAGACTCCCCTAATGACGTAACGTCTTGCCATCACAATCGCGTCCTAATCTAAACAAATGCATTACAATTATTTTCCTAGGGTTATGACTGAACCTTTTTCAGGTTGCCTATGTATCTGAATAGAATCAGGTCTGAATGTAGTTCGAGGATGATAAAATTATGAATGAAATATAATGGAATAACTGAGCCTGACTAAGGCAGCCTATGTATCCAAACTGAATCAGGTCAAAACGTAGTTTGAAGATAGTAGATGCAAAATACTAAGAAATTGAAATGAAGTGGCCAAGTCTAACTCAGCCTGCCTACGTATCCAAATTCGAATCAGGCCAAAAATGTAGTTCGATTACAATAGATAACCGAATTCGACGTGGATCGCCTACGTATTCCCACTAGTGGAAATCAAGTCGTGGCGTAGTTTCGAATATATACAAAATAAAATTGGATTTTCCATTGCTAAAATGAGGAGGGAGACCGAACCCTAGGTTGGTTGCCTACGTATCCCACCGTGGGAAGTCAGGTCAGGCATAGTTCTGTTACAACCAAATCCTAATTATATTGTCTTCAAATGTAGTATCTTTTCACTACATCAGAGTTGATGGGATTATTAACAAATACGTCATCCATTTCTGCTAAGATCAATGCTTCTCCTGACAATACTCGATGGACCACATGAGGGCCATGTTAGTTCAGTGCGAATTTTCCCTTGGCCTCCTCTTGATGGGGAAATATCTTCTTCAGCATTAGCTTCCATGCTTTGAACTGCCGAGGTTTCACCTTTCTGTTGAATGCGTTAGCCATCTTATTTTGATACAACTAACCATGAAACACTGTGTCCATTCTCTTTTAGCATGAGTTGTTCTTTCCTGACACATATCCATTCTGCGTCATCTAGTTTAGCTTCTTGAATGACTCTTGATGCGCGGCTAGAATTCATGGTTTTAAGCATTATGTACCTTACATTTTGTGTGCTTTTGTGATAAAAATACACGTCATATGTGCATAATGGAGTCTATTTCATGTGTAGGTGAATTGGAGATGGAAGCCGAGCTAAATGGATGCATAAACGTCAAAAATACACTCAAGAGTCGAAAAGAAGTGACCCAGGCCATAACCGGGCATTTTGGACCTAAAGCCTGGCATGACCAGGCGTTAGCTGGGTGTTAGAGCCCTAACGCCAGGCCTGCCCAGGCTATTGCTGGGCGTTCGAGCCCTAACGCCAGGCCTGCCCAGGCTATAGCTGGGCATTTGGGGCTTAAAGCCTGGGGTCCCTGGTCCGGTTAATTCCGAGTTTTGAAGGTTTAAGTGTTTCCCGATTTGAATAGAAGTCTCCAACACGTTTAGGGTTTGTTCCAAACATATAAATAGACCCAAAAACACAACTTTGAGGGAGGATGCCATTTTTGGAGAGAAGATACACACATGATCATTGAGGAAGCAAAGGATTATCAGTTTTCTTCATCTTATTCTAGTATTTTCCATTTATGCAACACTTATGCAATTTTTTGATTCTAGCATGAGTGTCTAAACACCCGTTGTTCTGGGGTTGTGGTTTAGCCATGAATATTGTTATTCGACATTAATTTAACCCTGATTATAGTTCACTCAATATATGGTTGTTTCTTCAATTCTGCGTTTAATTGCTTAATTGTCTGGCCAACAGTTAGGTTATATATACTATCTATATTATGCTTGGGAAAGCCGTATATAGATTAGAGAAGAATTGAGGAGAGCGCGATCTTAACCCTTCAGGGGAGCGGATTTGTGGTTAGGATAGGAATATACCTGGTCAGCGCGCTTAATTAAACATCGTAATCTTAATGCGTTCTAATAGATTAATTTCATAGGAATATAGGCGTTAATCTATTGAGAATAGGCGAGTAGTACTTTTGGAGAAGGCTACGAGAGAAATTATCAATTAATTAGCAACCATGAGTGAATTACATAAAAGGGAGAGTTAATTAGGATGCAATGCGAGTGGTGAATTGATCACAACCCTGGAATATTTGTCTCTACTGAATACACACAACAATCTTCTTGTCACTTGATAATTAGTTAGTCCATAGTATCGTAGTATAAATTAGTTACATTCCGGGATTTTGTTTTGGCTCGATTAAATAAGAATTAGAGTGATTCAGCAAGTAGTTTACGCAAGTCCCTGTGGGTTCGAAATTCTATTTAACATTATATTACTTGCTGCGACCACGTATACTTGCGTGTGCGTTTGGAACCAACAAATTTTTGGCGCCGTTGCCGGGGACATGAATATAGACTACTTTTTAGTTACTTGCTTTAATTGTTTATTTCATTGAGTCTAACGTCACGTGATTTTTGCTCTAATCTCAGGAACTTCGAGTGAATGCGTAGGGTCAGAAGCCAGGATAGACTTGACGGCTTTGACCCCGAACCTGAGAGATCATTTCATAAGAGATTGCGAGAAGCAAGAGATACAGACAATATTCAGGACTTCATCCGATTTCCTGTTAACATGGCAGAGGAACAACACATGGCTGTTCAGGAGGTGGAAATGCCCAGTATTGCTAATGTCACCTCCAGCATCGTGAAGCCAGAATCACTGGGCACTTTGAGCTGAAACAGAGCATGATCCAACTACTTCATTCAAACGGGCAATTTTTGGGTCTTCCAAACGAGGATCCACAGCAGCACATTCTGAACTTCCTGGAGATTAGTGATACTTATATCACTAACGGGGTCATGCCAGATTATGTGAGGCTCACGCTTTTCGCATTCTCTATATTGGGAGAAGCAAAGTGATGGCTGAAGGCAGAACCAGCTAATTCCATCACAACATGGAACGATTTGGTGAGAAAATTTCTGGCAAGGTTCTTCCCTTCAGGAAAGACTGTAAAGATTAGGAGTGAGATAGTCTCATTTAGACAGAAAACAGGTGAATTGTTATATTCAGCATGGGAAAGATTCAAGTGACTACTCAGAGACTGTCCTCATCACAATCAGACAAATGATATGTTAGTTCACATTTTCATTGAGGGGATGCATCCGCAAACAAAAAATTGTTGTAGATGCAGAAGCAGGAGGTCAAGTGTTGGAGAAGAATTATGATGAAATATTTTCATTACTGAATAAATTCTCCAAAAGCAATCCAGACTGGCAAGGTGAGATGGGAGAAATGTGGTTCAAAAGTCACCAGGGGTTCTTGAACTAGATGTGGTTTCAGCATTGTCAACTCAGATTTCCACAATGACTAACCAAGTCAATCAGATGAACCTGATCATTAACAAGCAACAATCTCAACCAGTGCAACATGCCCAACTAGTGCAACATATTCAAGTATTTTGTGAAGTCTGTGGAGAGGGTCATTCGAGTGATTTATGCCCAGTTAACCTAGAGTCTGTCTGCTTTGTGGGTAACCCTAACTGGAGAAACCACGCAAACTTCTCTTTGGGTGGAAATCAAAGCACTTAGAATAATTATAGGCATCCAGCACCTCAACAGCAGTACAAACCACCTCAGGCTGAACCATCAGCAAGCCTTGAGAAGATTAGGAAGAGAATGATGAATGACCAACTTGCTTTCAATCAGAAAATAATGGCTGATCACCAAGACCAGACTGTAGAGAAGAGAAATTTAGAACGTCAAATGGGGCGACTCGCCAGTTCTCAAAATACCCGACCAACGGGGGCTCTTCCAAGTGACACTGAAGCTAATCCTAAAGCATCTGTTAATGCTATATCATTGTGGAATGGGAAGAAATTAGAAGAAGTCCAGTCCAAGAAGAGAAAGCAGGTAAATTTTGATTAGAGACTAACCACCATTGAATCAACATCAAACAACCCGAAAGAATCAGATGAAAGATAATGCAACATACAAAAATTTTCTTGAGCTCTTGAAGCAAGTACAAATCAATATTCTATTGGTAGACATTCTGCAGGACGTGCCCAAATATGCTAAATACATCAAGGACATTGTGGCCAATAAACGAAGGCTGACTGAGTTCGAAACCGTGGCACTCACTGAGGAAGTTAGCTCAAGAATTCAAAGCAAGCTACCTCAGAAATTAAAAGATACGGGTAGTTTTACTATCCAAATCTCAATTGGTAAGCATGTAGTCGGGCGAGATCTGTGCGATCTTGGGGAAAGTATTAATTGATGTCGCTATCTGTGTTCAAGCAGTTGGGTTTGGGTGAACCACGCCCAACAACAATGATTTTACAATTGGCTGATCGCTCCCTTGCTCATCCTGAGGGAGTAATTGAAGATGTGCTAGTTCAGGTGGGATCCTTCATATTCCCAGCTGATTTCATTATCTTAGACTATGAGCCTGATCTGGAAGTCCCATTTATTTTGGGGCGTCCATTCCTAGCTACGGGCCGAGCTATCATCGATGTATGTGAAGGGAAAATAACAATGCGAATTGGTGATCGAGTGGGGGTGTTTAATGTTTATAAGGCACTCAAGTTACCTGTCCACTATGAAGCGCTATCCATGATTACTGTAGTCAATGGTTCCCTAC
Organism: Nicotiana paniculata; assembly: GCA_005239505.1. Taxonomy (NCBI): domain Eukaryota; kingdom Viridiplantae; phylum Streptophyta; class Magnoliopsida; order Solanales; family Solanaceae; genus Nicotiana; species Nicotiana paniculata. The sequence continues at coordinate 7,322 of MDKI01040275.1, read as the reverse complement.
ATGAATCCTATTGACCCTCTTGAGCGAGTGTTGGTTGGGGATGAAGAAGACTGGGGATGAAACAAGGGGAGGCATTGAGAAAATTCTTGAAGTGTCCTGCAGTTACCTCCACGGGCTAGGAAAATTTGAAGAGTTGAACAAGCCTGTTACTCTAACCCTTCCTAAGCCATCTATTGAAGAGGCTCCAAAGCTGGAACTCAAACCTCTTCCAGCACATTTACGCTATGCCTATTTGGGGAACTCTGAGACATTGCTCGTGATCTTCTCATCCAGCCTGACCAATACACAAGAACATAAATTGCTTAGGGTACTTCGTGAGCACAAAAAGGCGATTGGGTGGACCATTGCAGATATTAAAGGTATCAGTCCATCATTTTGCATGCATAAAATCTTTTTGGAAGAAGGAAATCGCCCGAGTGCTGAGCAGCAAACGAGGCTGAATCCCATTATGAAAGAAGTAGTGAAGAAAGAATTCATAAAATTGCTGGATGCAAGTATCATTTTTCCTATTTCTGACAGCAATTGGGTGAGCCCGATTCAATGTGTACCCAAAAAGGGAGGGATGATCGTGATTGAGGATGAGAAGAATGAGCTAATTCCTACCCGCACTATTACAGGTTGGAGAGTTTGCATTGATTATCGAAGGCTCAACAAAGCAACCCGCAAGGCTCATTTTCCACTCCCATTCATTGATCAAATGCTGGACATATTGGCACGGCATGGATATTATTGCTTTCTGGATGGGTATTTAGGTAACAATCAAATTGTCATATGCCCAGAGGATCAAGAAAAGACCGCCTTTACTTGCCCTTATGGCACCTTCGCCTTCAAGCGAATGCTATTTCGTCTTTGCAATGCACCAGCCACCTTCCAGAGATGTATGATGGTGATTTTCACCGACATGGTCGAAAAATTCGTAGAGGTGTTCGTGGATGACTTTTCAGTCTTTGGGTCATCTTATGATGATTGGTTGAAAAACCTGAGCATGGTGTTGGCCCATTGTGAAGAAACGAATCTGGTGTTAAACTTGGAAAAATTTCACTTCATGGTGCAAGAAGACACTGTTTTGGGTCATAAAGTATCTAAAAGTGGCATTGAAGTTAATAAAGCAAAAGCGGAGGCAGTTTAAAAACTACCTCCACCAATTTCAGTGAAGGGCGTCCGGAGTTTCTTGGGACACGCAGGATTTTATAGGCGCTTTATTAAATATTTTTCTAAAATTTCCACTCCATTGTGCAGGTTGTTGGAAAAAGATGTCAAGTTCAATTTTGATGCACCCTACCCGAAGGCATTTGAGGAGCTCAAGAAGAAATTGGTAGCTGGCCCCATAATTGTTGCACCTGATTGGTCAGTACCATTTGAACTTATGTGTGATGTAAGTGACCATGCAATTGGGGCAGTGCTAGGCGAAAGAAAAGACAAGGTATTTTATTCCATCTACTATGCGAGTAAGACCCTCGATGATGCACAACAGAATTACACCACCACTGAAAAAGAGCTGTTAGCTGTGGTATGGGCCTTTGAAAAATTTCGGGCATACTTGGTGGGAACAAAAGTTATATTCCACACAAATCACGCAACAATCATGTATTTACTTACAAAGAAAGAATCTAAAGCTAGATTGATGCGCTGGGTTTTATTGTTGCAGGAATTTGATGTGGAGATAAGAGACCGAAAGGGCACTGATAACTAAGTAGCTGACCATCTATCAAGACTGGAAAATCATGATCATGTTGAGGAGGGTGGAGATATTAAAGAAGTTTTTCCTGATGAGAAACGTTTTGCTATAACCCAAGACCCTTCTCCGTGGTATGCCGATTATATAAATTATCTGGTGAGTGGGGTACTTCCTCCGGAATTAGAATCTGAAGCAAGGAAGAGGTTCTACGCGATGTGAAGTTTTACTACAGGGATGGACCTTTTCATGTACAAAGAATGTTGTGATCAGTTAATGAGGAAATGTATTCCTGATATAGAAGTGGAACTGGTGCTGTATGATTGTCATGCATCACCATATGGGGGCCATCATGGTGGCGATCGAACAACGGCGAAAGTGCTACAGTCTGGTTTTTTTTAGCCCACGCTATTCAAGGATGCCCACGCATTTGTTGAAAAGTGTGACCAGTGCCAGAGAACAGGAACGATAATAAGGAAGCACGAGATGCCTTTAAATAATATCTTTGAGGTAGAGATTTTTGATGTATGGGGGATAGAATTTATGGGTTAATTCCCATCATCCCGGGGAAATAAATACATTTTGCTGGAAGTTTCCTACGTGTCGAAATGGGTGGAGGCAATTGCATTACCGACGAACGATGCCATGGTTGTCGCTGCATTGTGAAGGAGAATATTCTCCATATTTGGTACTCCACGTGCCTTGATTAGTGATGAAGGAACCCATTCTTGCAATCGGTTGTTGAATATCCTTTTAGCTAAATATGGGGTCCGTCATCTAGTTGCAACAACATATCACCCTCAAACAAGTGGACAAGCAGAGGTATCCAACAGAGAAATCAAGCAAATATTAGAGAAAATGGTGAGTGTGAACAGGAAAGATTGGGCTGCTAAGTTAGATGATGCATTATGGGCATACAGAACAGCGTACAAAACACCAATTGGGGCATCACCGTACAAGCTGGTCTATGGGAAGACATGTCACCTGCCCGTAGAGCTTGAACACAAGGCGTATTGGGCCATCAAGAAGCTAAACATGAAACTTGAAGCCGCGGGTGAGAAAAGATTGCTGCAGTTGGATGAATTGGATGAGTTCAGGTTGCACTCATACGAAAATGCCAAACTTTACAAAGAAAAGACCAAGAGATGGAATGACAAACATATAAATCCGCGTCATTTTGAGCCAGGCCAACATGTACTATTATTTAGTTCTAGGCTTAGACTGTTTCCTGGAAAGCTTAAATCGAGATGGTCAGGCCCGTTTGAGATAGTGAGAGTCACCCCATAAGGTGCACTTGAGTTGCGAGCTATACATAGTGAAAGAAAATTTTTAGTGAATGGACATAGAGTCAAACACTATTGGGGTGGTATCATAAATCGTGATAAGACCAAAGTCCTGCTCGCTGATGAGTAAGGCGAGATTCTGCGTCGTGCCGCGACGTTAAATCAGGCGCTTCATAGAAGGTAACCTATTGACTTGTTGTAATCGTCGTGCCACGATATTTACTAAGGCGCTTATTGGGAGGCAACCCAATTCTTAGTTAAATCTTAGCATAGCTATAAGTATTTCGTATAATTATAGGTACTAACGAGCTTGCGAGTGCATTCGGGTGAAAGGAGCAGTATTCTAGCATGACGGAAAGTGGGGATAAAGCCAGGGACAACTGGGCATTAAGCCCCAAACACCCGGCTAACGCCAGGGGGCACCAGGCGACAAGCCCCAAACGCCTGGCTAATGCCAAGGGGCACCAGGCGACAAGCCCCTAACGCCTGGCTAATGCCAGGTTGGTCTGGGCGTTTCAGCTCTAACGCTTGGCTAACGCCAAGGTGCCCGAGATTTATGACTAAAATGCACACAAAACACCAGGTAAGTTCCCTCTTCTTATTTTTACATCTCCCAACTCTCTCTCAAGCAAGGGTTTACTCCCAAGAACACAACCAACAATGATTTTATCGCACACTCACACCAAAACTCATAGATTAACACACACATCTTCACCCACACAACACCCACAGCACACACAAATTTGCACAGTTTTGATTTTGGGGTTCACTTCATCCGATTAACACACATCAATCGTTGAGGTATGACTCAATTCCTATCCTTTGTTACTTCAAATTGGGTGTTACAATTATGAAAGGTTTAGCCTTGATTTATGGTGATTCTTTATGGGTTTATGCAATTCATGGTCATATTGTATTATGTTGTGAATCCCAATCCCCGAAACCCTTTAGGAATGGGCTGAAATTGTTAGCTAAGTGGTATTATGAAACCCCACCCAGATGTAGGTACATGAGGCAGTCCCTCAAGTCCATAAGATCTCCCATGGCAATGTGCTAGCCAAGTGCTAGATGTAATGCCTCAATGGAAATACATATCCCACTTGGAGCCCGAGTCTCCGGGAAACAAACCACTAGTGTCATGCATCTTGAACTCTATGAAATTTTAAGTGTGAAGCGGCTCCCGAGAAGCCTTATGTGTCAATTATTCATAAACGTGCCAAGGTGAAGTCTGAGTAACCTTCGCAAATTGGGAAAGCTTATAGTACACACTTTGTGACACCCACTAACTACTGATCATTTGTGCAGGGAAAACGATGCTACCCAGAAGAGCCACAGGCAAAGGAAAGGCCACGTCTTCGGCCCCAACGAAAAGCAAATCAAAACCCCCACAACCTCAGAAGAAAAGAAAAGGGGGAGATGCTACTTACAATATGACTGGTGAGGAAGCAGTAGCTGCTATGAGACAACAACTCGTTGGTCAATGGGAATATGGTATCAACAGCATACCAATAAAAACTAAGAAATGGTATGCACGCTGCAAACCCAAGCATGTTCACCCTGAAGGGGCCATTGAGGAAGGGAGTCTGAGAACAAAATTCCCAGCGATTTGGTGGAGCATCCATGAGTTGGGTTTAGGATATGTGTTCAAGCACAATGGTCACATAAACCTTAACTTAGTCCGGGAATTCTATGCAGGGTTTGACCCTAAAGACAAGGACGGATAGGTACCAATTCGTGGGCACTTGGTGGATTTTTCTTCCAAGGCCATATGCGATTTTCTAGGTGCACCAAATGTTCCGGTGGAGCCTCTAGAGCAATTCATCCTCCATCCCAACTATAGAGAGGTGAGGCATACACTTTGTGGAGTTGAGTCCAGGGCTGCCTGGATTCAGGATAGAGCCAAAAATCGCCATAAAGGGTTTCCCAAGAAGAAAATGAAGGCTGAAAACTAGGTGTGGCTTAAAGTGATTAATGCACGGATACTACCATGTAACCATGACACCTTAATCAGCCGAGAGAGGATTTGTGTGCTATACTTCCTCATGACGGGGCAGAGCGTGAATGTGGGCCATCTGATGCGCTATCAAATGGGGTTGGTGCATTCGAGCAATAGAATTGATCGAATACCATTCCCAGATTTCCTGACTCAGTTCCTGCTAAATGAGAATGTAGCGGTTGATCCCAACATTGACCATACCATTGATCAACTCGCACGAGAGACTGATATCACTGGCTTAAGACTTAAAGAAGAGTCTTCACTAACCAATGCAGAGCGCAATGTGTGGGATGATAGCTTCATGGCCCATCTTTATGGGATGATGGATTTGCAGTTGCGAATAGGAGGTCGGCCAGCGTCAGTTGAAGAGAGAGATGAGTCGGATCAGAGATACCCCCTCAATGCTCACGCTCAACAGATGATTAGAGAAGGTGAGGGATACAAGCTCCCAGATGATGAGGATATCAACACACCTGACGACTCTGATGCAGAGCCGATGCGCTCAGATGAGGAAGATGATGGAGAAGATGAGAATGGGGAGGAATGGAGAGCTTCAGATGATGAGGACGCTGAATGATCAGGGAGTTTCTTGTACCTTGCTTCTATTACCTGTTTTGTCTATATATGATACACTGGGGACAGTGCACGAATTAAGTGTGGGGTGTTGTACATACATATTGTGGAAGTGTTCTATCGTATGTGGTTTCGTGTTATAGTTTTGTATTCATAATAGTAAATGATTTCCCGACGATGGACCTCCTAGACAGTTCTCTTGAGGGAAGTAAGTCTAAAGAAAAGAAAAAAAAACCCAAAAAGATTTTTGTTTTAGGTAGTGTAGTAATTCCCCCTTGTTTTTCTTTGGACCACGGTTCTTTTCCAAGGGTGTAACTTGAACCGGGTATTTAAAATTATTTTTTTTAGAGTAGTTAGGAAGAAACTGAGTAACTTATAAATACCCATTGACATGTTTAGTGCCGACATATTAGGTTATGACATAAATTCTGTTTTCCCTTATACTTGGTTTGACATGTGATGCTTGAGTAAAAATAAATAGCCTATTTTGAGATGCCTTAGCTCAGTTGTTTGACTTATATGCTACATAGTGCAATAGTGCTTAATTCTCTCAAATTTGTGTGCTTGCGTGACTTGAGAGTTGAATAAAACCGTTGTGATTGAGTCATGTGCAATGTGTGAGTGAGGTTTAGTGATTTTCTATGCTATCATGTGTAGTCTAGAACTTGCCCCGTGTGTTAATCGAAGCGAAATTGTAGGTTATGCTAATCGAGAAGATGACGTAGGCATTTTCTTGCTTGATCATGGATGTGCGTGTCACATAAGAATTAAAAATTTCCATTGCTAGCCCTTTTGAGCCGTTTGACCTTTTCTTTGGTGCCTACGTTACAAGCCGTACCCCCTCTTTTGTTCTTAAATTGAGATTTTTGCACCTTTTCCTTCTAAGGCACTTAGTTGTTAAAAGAAGTACGGTGAGATATTAGGGAGTAGCTGTTTAGTGGAGCCATGGAAAGGCCCATTAGTGCACTAAAAATTGTATTCAAAAGTCGCTAGCAATTGAATTTTCCAGTATGGAGTGTGTGTAGGAAAGAAAGAAAAAAAAATGATAGTAAAAGTATGTACAAAAAGATACACACCTCCAAATTTCTATTAATTTGTGCTAGTGGAAACATAGAAGTGCTTAATTGAAAAAGGGCTATGTTGAATATGAATTTTGGCAAGGAAATTGGTTGAGAAGAATATGTGTTGATTTGTGAAGGTAGTGTATTAAAGTGCTTAGGAGGGTTAGTCACTATTCCTAAATATACCCTACCCGTCCCTTAGCCTACATTACAACCTTAACAGTCTTAACTGATCCTAGACTTAGCTAACTTGAATTAGTTGAGATCTACACTAAGGGCAAGCTTATGGTACGACCACGGGATGCATATGAATTCTTTGTGAGAGTGAGTGAATTTGTTCAATTGTGTGATGTCCTTAAATTATGTTCAAAAACATATTTGAATGTGTGGACTATTTATATTCACTCTTTAGTTTGTTGGTGAGGGAACATGATCTCATGAACGATTGGGAATGTTGTAAACTTTCTTGTTGGGTAGGTGCGTGAATTGAGAGGGCTTAGTGGTTGCAAGTCGACTCTTGAGGTAGGGTGGTCGCAATTAGGTTGATTCGTGTGATTGATTAAATTGTTACACTTGGGCATGTTTAAAGAAGAGAAAGAATGTGAAATTGTGTATGTTCATACTTGATTGCCGGTATCAATCATAGTTAAGGGGTAATATGTGTGATTGAGAAGTAAAATACTCCTTGCTAATGAAATGTGTACGTGTTGAAGGATATTGCTCGAGGACGAGCA
>MDKI01167157.1:0-25270 GCA_005239505.1 Nicotiana paniculata | reverse complement strand
ACATGTTATTTTCATGATTTGATCGCACGAGCAAGTTCGTATGATGTTTTTAGACTTGCGTGCTTGTTTGGTTTAGAGCCTCGAGCGCTCGGGTGAGTTTCAAATAGGTTTGGGTTGTGTTGCGCTCGTTCTTTCTTATGCTTCGACGCCGTTTTTTCAAGCATAAATGATATCATATTCAACAAATGAGCTTCGATTTCTTTGTTGATTGAATCATTAGATCCGTATCATAATTACAAACCAATGGCAAAAAGTTCATCAAATTTGGATATCGTATGAGGGTTTTCTGGCCATTTTACTAAAAATAGGTTGCCAGATTTTTTAGATTAATTACGAAATTACCACTGACAGCGTATTTAAAAATCTGCACGATTTACAAATATTAAAACCTACATATTTCTTTCATTATAAGGTCAAATTGAGTGATTCATAAGCCTAACTTGACTAGAATTTCACAAAGAATTCGTTGGAGACATAAAAATAGAGTTTCAGGGTCGTTTGGTACGAGAAACCAGGCAGAACAGCTGGCAGAAAAATATATAACATTAGAGTTTGTTCATTCGGTCATATTTTGAGTTGGGGAGCTCGGATTTGGCCAATTTTTACCATAGAGATTGGGGTAAGTGTTATCTACTCATTCTTTTGGTTATATTTCAATTACCCAATGTTTTTCATCAGTTTTAAATCAAAAACTAAGAATTTTTATGGTAAAAATTGAGGGTTTGGGTAGAATTAGGGAATTTTATATAAATCGAATCTTTACCTCGAATTGAGGTCGGATTTCGATACTAATTATATATTCGGGCTTGTGGGTGAATGGGTAAAAGTAATTTGGTCCGAAATCCGAGTTTGGACCAAGCCGACCCGGGGTCGGATTTTAACTTTTTTTGAGAAAACTTAGGAAAAATTTTAATTGTCAGTAAAGTTAGTTCCTTTAGCATTATTTAAGGATATTAAGTTAATTATGGTTAGATTCGAGTGTATTGGAGGTGGTTTAATTGTCGGGTTTATTATGGTATTGGAGTGTATTTGAGTGTTAGTTATGGTTTAATTGTCGGGTTTTAAAGGTGTATTCAAGAGGAAAAACAATAATTAAACAGTGAGTGACCTGCGAAGTTGAGGAAAGTGCTTGGTTTAATCTGACTTGAGGGAATAAGAATTCCCAACCTGATTGTTATGTGAATTTGCTTGTGTAGTGTATACGTGAGGTGACGAGTACCTATGCACTACCGAATTATTGTTTACCATGATCCCTTTTCCGTTTTCCATTTATTTGCTTCCCGACTTGACTGTTTTATGATTGTTGAGGTTTATATGGTGAAGTGATGATCTTTGCTGTAATATATTTAAGACCTGAATAAGAGTCACATGTACTTTTTTCTTGATGTTATATAGATTAAGAATGCATTTGGATTATCCTTTTTATATTTTTCTTTTGAAGATTTAGTGAAGTCTTAAACCTTAGACCAATAAACAAACAAAAAAAAGTATTGGTAATATATTAGAGTAGGACCCCAAACTTTAAAAATGTAAAACGGTAGGATAGGATAAACCATTTGGAGCTCATTAAATTTAGGTCATGAGTGAATAGATGAAAATATTCATTTATAGGCGGCTTTTAGAAATATGTTCAAGTACATAATTGAATTATTCCGCATATGCTACTTGACTATTTGTTTTCATTAGATTATTGCCAAGTATTGTTGCACGCGTGTTAAAAGTGTTGGTTGTTCCCTTTATTTTGTTATTGTACATAAAGGTTGAGCTGGATGACAGTGCTACGATATTTACATATATTCTGGTTGGTTTCATTATGAAATAATATTGGATACAACTGATGAGGTATATTGTGTTCTGTTTACAATTGTTGAGATAAACGTATTGTGAAATGCTTGGCCTTAATTGTCAAAATTTTTTTAAATAAATTAATTGATAGTAATAAGGGTGGACAACATGATAGTGATAAGGGTGGACAATCAATTGGAAGCTTTATTGTTTTACTCTATTGTTTTAATCAATTGGAAGCTTTATGCAAATACGATTGTTTTAAAGTAAAGTTTGGAAATTTATGCGAGATCGTGGTCACACCTGTCACGACCCGATTTACCTTCTGAAAGGTATCGTGACGACACCTAGTCTTTATGACTAGGTAAGCCTAAAATTTGCAGAAATGACAGAATCAATAAAATAAAGATAGAAAAGATATCAAGTAGATGTAACGTAGCTACTCAGCATATACATTTATACTTTCCAAAACCCGAAATGTCACCATAATCACAAGCTCTTTACTAAATGTAGCTCTATACAATGAAACAACGGAAAAATATACAAGTCTTCTATGCCTATAATAGAGTAGACGGGCACTCGTGGGATTCTGCGGACGCGGCAAAACTACCTCGCGGTCTCCTAGATGCTGGTAGATGACTCCTAACCACGAAACTGGGTGCCGGTACATGGATCTGCACATGGGGAAAACATGCGCAGGAAAGGGCGTGAGTAATCCTCATTCGGTACTCCGTAAGTGCCAAGCCTAACCCTAGTCAAGTAGTGAAAAGGTCAGGTTGAGGCCCTACTGAGTTTGTAATAACAAGTCAATATAATTTTTTAAAAAAGTGAAATACAGATAAGAAATGATAACAAGATTAACGAAGAAAGAACGGTTTAATAATAGAAAGAGAGCCCTCGGCCCAACACATCATATATCTCAAAAGTAAGTGTGCAATGCAGTACACGGGGAAAGCACCCAGATCTCGGTCCGTAGTCCTAATTAAGATATGCTATGGAGTATAGGGGGAAAGCTCCCGGATCTCTGTCCGTAGTTCCAATTTAAATATGCATTTCAGTACAGGGGGAAATCTCCCGGATCTCGGTCCGTAGTCCCAATTTAAATATGAGATGCAGTACATGGGAAAAGTTCCCTGACCTCGGTCGGTAGTCCCAATTTAAATATGCAAAATAGAAGTATGTCAATTATTGCTTAAGTAAACAATCCAGGAAAAACAATAGGTAAGGATAGAGTAAAACTACCTAAGCATGATGTGACTAGTAGCAAATAAGAATAATTCAAGTCAGAACAGGTAGGCATGCTTACACTTAGGCTATCTACTCAATTAAGATAGGAAATAGTAATATATGAATGAAAATAAGCATTTTCATGGGAGAAAAATAGTATTTTAGAAAAAATGACCCGTGTACGCAGTCACCTCGCGTACACGGCGTCCACATAACAAAATCAGTATAAAAATGACTAAGGGAAGATCCCCAACACAGAATTAGGCAAGCCACTTACCTGGACTGCGCTAATCAACTCAATACCAAGCTCTTGCCACGAGTATCTGACTCCGGGTGGCCTAAATCTATTCAAATCGATTGCATGGTGTATGGAAATCACTTCAAGAATCTATCAAATCAATCCAAAAGTCTTCAAGAATCGCCCTTCCCGAGCTCTCAAGTTCGAAAATATGGAAAATAGCATAAACCCTCGGATTTGGGGTTTTAATATTCTGCAGGCATTTGCCTTATGCGATCGTGTCCAATGAGTCGCGATCGCGGAGAGTAATGAAACACGCGCCTGAAATTCCTTCATCGCAATCGCGATTAAAGGTCTGCGATCGCAGACCTTCTTAACCTATAGCAATGCGATCGTAGTGGAGGCCACGCCACCGCATAGAGCAACCACTGCACCTCCCTCAGCCTTAGGATACCTTACGCGATCGCGATCCTGGGCGTGCGATCGCGTAGACTAACTGACCAGAATAATGCTATCGCGGCTGGACTTGTGCGATCACAAAGCACAATCTCTGGCCACCTCAACCTATCACTACGCGATCGCGGACTTATTCACCCGATCACAGAGAACACTCAACTGCTGCTATAAAACCAGCAAAACCAGCAAAGGCTTAGACCAAAAACATGCCTGTTTGAGCACCCGAAAGACACCTGAGGCTCCGAGGACCTCAACCAAACCTACCTACCAACCGTAATACCTCATTCAAACTTGGTCGAGCCTTAAAAAAACATCTCATAACATCAAAATCATCAATTATGCATAGATTCAAGCCTAAGAACTTAGGAAATTTCTAGAATTCACATTCGACGCCGAATCACGTCTAAACTCATCCGAATGACCTCAAATTTTGCACACAAGTCATAAACGACATTACGGACCTGCTGTGACTTTTGGAAGACCGTTCCGAGTAAGATATCCAAATATCACCTCGAAAACACATTCCGAGCACGCCCCTAACACTGAAATCCCCCAACAGAGCTAACGAAGTCAACATAATCCCATTCCGGATCCGTCTTCACACAGCTCTAGCTACGACCAGATTTCTAAAGCTAAATTCCACATTTATTGAATATGAGTCCAAAATCACCCCAGATTTCAACACTCAACGCTTCGACAAGTTCCAATAACATAAATAGACATGGGAGAAGCGGTAAATAGGGGATCAAGGCGTAAATTCTTAAAATGACCGGCCCGGTCGTTACATCCTCCCCCTCTTAAGAAAATTATTCATCCTCGAAAAAGCATAGAAACATATCTGAAGCTGGGAAAAGATGAGGGTACTGATCATGCATATCCTATTCGGTCTCCCAAGTCGCCTACTCGACTGGCTGACCCCTCCACTGAACCTTTACTAATGCAATATCCTTTGGCCTTAGCTTTCTGGCCTGCCTGTCTAATATAGCCACACGGTCCTCCACATATGATAGATTCTTGTCCAATTGTACTGAGCTGACATCCAAGACATGAGTCGGGTAACCGTGATACTTCCGTAGCATGGAGACGTGGAACACCGGATGCACCCCTGCTAGGTTGGGAGGTAGGGCTAGCTCATAAGCAACCTCCCCAACACGTCTCAACACCTCAGAAGGGACAAATCTCGGACTCAGTTTGCCTTTCTTCCCGAACCTCATGACGGCCTTCATAGGAGATACCCGAAGCAAAACCCGATCACCAGCCATAAATGCCAAGTCACGAACCTTCCTATCCGCATAGCTCTTCTGCCTGGACTGAGTTGTGCAAAGTCTCTCTTGAATCACCTTCACCCTTTCCAGGGCATCCTGAACCAATTCTGTACCCAACAATCAGACCTCACCAGACTCAAACCATCCCACGAGAGACCTGCACCGCCTACCATACAAAGCCTCATACGGCGCCGTCTGAATGCTGGACTGGTAGCTGTTGTTGTAAGCAAACTCTGCAAGAGGAAAGTATCGATCCCATGACCCTCCAAAATCCATCACACAGGCACGGAGCATATCCTCGAGTATCTGAATCGTGCGTTCGGACTGCCCGTCCGTGTGAGGGTGAAAAGTTGTGCTCAACTCTACCCTAGTGCCAAACTCTTGCTGAACGACTCTCTAGAACTGTGAAGTGAACTGTGTACCTCTGTCTGAAATGATAGATACTGGAATACCGTGGAGGCGAACAATCTCTCTGATATAAATCTAAGCCAACCTCTCTGATGGTATGTAGTCAATACTAGAAGGAAATGGGCTGATTTGGTCAGCCGATCCACAATCACCCAAATAACATCATGCTTCGTCAAAGTCTGAGGAAGCCAAACCACAAAGTCCATGGTGATCCGCTCCCACTTCCACTGTGGAAGCTCAATCTGCTGAAGTAACCCTCCCGGTCTCTGATGCTCACATTTGACTTGCTGACAGTTGAGACACTTGGTTACAAACTCTGCTATATCCTTCTTCATCCTTCGCCACCAATTGTGCTGTCTCAGGTCCTGGTACATCTTCGCGGTACCTTGATGGATGGAAAACCGCAAACTATGGGCCTCCTTAAGAATCACCTCCCGAAGCCCATCCACGTTGGGTACACAGATACGGCTCTGCATCCTCATCACCCCATCATCTCCTATAGTCACATATCTGGCATCACCCCGCCGGACACTATCCTGAAGAAACAAAAGGTGGGGATCATCATACTCGCTCTCTCTGATGCGGTCATTAAGGGAAGATCGAGCAACCACACGAGCTAATACCCGTCAAGGCTCAGAAAGATCCAATCTCACGAACTGACTGGCTAAGGACTGAACATCTAAGGCTAGAGGCCTCTCAGCTGCATGAAGGTATGCCAAACTCCCCAAACTCTCCACCCGGCGACTCAAGGCGTCGGCCACCACATTGGCCTTCCTCGGGTGGTATAATATGGTGATGTAATATTCCTTTAGCAACTCCAACCACCTGCGCTGGCGCAAATTTAGATCCTTCTGCCTGAATATTTGTTGCAAACTCTGGTGATCCGTGAATATCTCACATGGAACACCATATAAATAATGATGCCATATCTTCAGGGCGTGAACAATCTCTACTAACTCGAGATCATGAACATGGTAGTTTTTCTCATGGACCTTCTACTGCCTGTACGCGTAGGAAATCACCCTACTATCCTGCATCAACACCGCTCCCAAGCCAATCCTCGAAGCATCACAATAAACTGTATAGGATCCGGAACTGGTAGGCAAAACCAACATAGGAGCTGTAGTCAGGGCTGTCTTGAGCTTCTGAAAGCTCTCCTCAAACTCGTCAGTCCAAATAAAAGATGCACCCTTCTGGGTCAGTCAGTTCATAGGCGCTGAAATGGATGCAAATCCCTCCACAAAACGTCGATAATACCCAGTCAACCCGAGGAAACTGCGAATCTCAGTAGCTGAGGACGGTCTGGGCCAACTCTGAACCGCCTCCAACTTCTTCGGATCTACCTTCATCCCATCCGAAGACACCACGTGGACTGGGAATGCCATAGAATCAAGCCAAAATTAACACTTAGAAAACTTGGCATACAACTTCTTCTCCCTCAATGCCTAAACCACAATCCTCAAGTGCTGCTCATGATCCTCTTGGGACCTAGAATATACCAGAATGTCATCAATGAACACAATTACGAAAGCATCAAGATAAGGCCGAAATATGCTGTGCATCAGGTGCATGAAGGCTACTAGGGCATTGGTCAGCCCAAATGACATAACAAGGAACTCATAGTGGCCATATCTGGTCCTGAAGGCAGTCTTCGGGATATCCGGTTCCGGAATCTTCAACTGATGATAACCAAAACGTAGATAAATCTTGGATAACACCCTAGCACCCTGTAACTGGTCAAATAGATCATCAATTTGAGGAAATGGGTACCCCTTCTTCACTGTCACCTTATTCAGCTGCCGGTAGTCAATACACATACACATCGAGCCATCCTTTTTCTTCACAAATTATACTAGAGCGCCCCAAGGTGATACACTGGGCATGATGAATCCCTTCTCAAGAAACTCCTGTCTGCTCATTCAACTCCTTCAACTCATGAGGAGACATTCGATAAAGAGGAATGGAAATGGGCTGAGTGCCCGATAGCAAGTCAATGGCGAAATAATGTCTCTATCGGGTGGCATACCCGGAAGATCAATTGGAAATACATCAGAATAGTCTCTGGCAATTGGAGATGATTCCACTGTAGGGGTCTCAGTACTAATATCTCCCACACAAGCCGAATATGCATTACACCCCTTCCCAACCATTCGCTGAGCCTTAAGAAAAAAAATGACTCAGCGGGGAGTATACTCCAAGGAACCTGTCCACTCTAACCTCGGAGATCCTGGAATAGCTATCGTCACGAGAATAGCATAATAGGAAGACAACCAGTCCATACCCAATATAACATCGAAATCTACCATGTTGAATAGTAGCAAATCAGCTCTGGTCTCAAAACCACTGATAGTAATCAAACATGACCGATATACGCGGTCCACAACAAGAGAATCTCCCACCGGAGTAAAAACATAAACAAGGGAACTCAAAGAGTCCTGGGCTATCCCCAGATGTGAAGCACAATAGAAAGACACATATGAATATGTAGATCCTGGGTCAAATAGTACCGATGCATCCCTATGACAAATGGGAACAATACCTGTAATGGCTGAATCTGAAGCAATGGCATCGGACCGGGCCGGAAGAGCATAGTAGTTGGCCTGGCCTCCCCCTCTAGGTCGACCTTGACCTCCCCGACCTCCACCTCGAGCTGCTTGAGGTGGTGGGGTAGCAGTTAGGTCTGGAAGAATAGCTGGAGGACCTGGTGGAAGACGTTGAGCCTGATGAATTTGAGGGGGTGCACCCTGAGGTCTGAGGTGGTGTACCCCTCCTCGTTCTAGGCCAATCTTTGATCATATGATGAGGGTCTCCACACTCAAAGCAATCCCTCGGAGGACGTGGCGGCCGCTGCTGAATCTGAACTGGCTTGCTAGGCTGGCCAGTGATAGCACCTCGAGCAGGAGGCAGCTAAGATCCTAGCGGTGCGTAATAAGGCTCCTGAGGTCTAGAAGGAGCTGGAATACCGCTGGCTGCTGGGAGAGTTGAATGAACAGGGTGACTCACAAAACCCCTACCATAGCGTGCTGCTGGTGCACAAGCTCTTGAAAAATGACCAGTCTCTCGAGACCTCTTGGCCTCTCTCTCCTCCCTGTCCCGGGCTAATATAGTCCCAATCCTCCGAGCATTACTCATGGCCTTCTGGTAAGTAATATCGGTCTCCAGCTCTCTATCCATGCTGGTCCAAATACTGGGGTGGAGTCCCTCAATATATCGATGAACCCTCTGTCTGACAGTGACAACCAAAGTTGGTGCATGGCGAGCCAAATTGCTGAAATGGAATGCATACTCTCACACAGTCATGGCACCCTGGCGTATCTGCTCAAACTCCACATGCCAAGCATCCCTGAAGCTATGAGGGACAAACTCAAGTAAGAACATCTCGGAAAATTAAGCCCAAGTTAGTGAAGCTGCCTCGTCCGGGCTACTAAGCTCAAAAGAACGCCACCATTGATAATCTAATCCCCTAAGCTGGAAAGCAGTGAAAGAAACCCCACTCGTCGCTACAATACCCATAGTGTGGAGAATGCGATGAAACCCTCAAGAAAACCCAGAGCGTCATCCGAAGCTAGTCCGCTGACTCAGGTGGGTGGTTATTCTTGTACCTCTCAAATCAGAGCTGCTCTACCTCAAGAACAACTATCCCAGTCTCATGCTGAGCTGGAGCTGCTGAGGGCATAGGAATATACTCTGGGACCTGCCCAATATGAACTCTCTGCTCAGGAGTACGAGCCGGGGGAGTCTGTGTCCCTCCTCCGGCCTGGGATGTAGTTGGAGCTAGCAGGAGTAGACCAGCCTAAGACAGAGTACTGAAGGCACTCAAGAATTAGGCAAATGTCTCCTGGAGGTCTTGAGTAACAGTAGGGACCTCTTGTGACCCTCCAACTGTAGCTGCTGGGGGCTCCTCTGCCTCTGCTCTAGCCGGTGCTCGGGCTGCACCGTGTGCTCGTCCGCTGCCCCGATCCGTGCCTCTGGTGGCTCTGACTGGTGGCTCGGGTGCCTGGTCATCAGTACGTCCGGTACGGGGGCGGACCATCTCCAAGCAAGAATAGAATAGAGTTTATGAATTTGATGTCAGTAACTAGCACGATAAGGAATTCCAAAGGATTTGATTGTTCTTAACACTTACATAGCCTCTTGAAGATAGATACAGACGTCTTCGCACCGATCCGCGGGACTCTAATAACCCGGCTTATGACTTGTGACTCCTATGAACCTAGACGCTCTGATACCAACTTGTCACGACCCAATTTACCCTCCGAAAGGTGTCGTGACGACACCTAGTCTCTATGACTAGGTAAGCCTAAAATTTGCTGAAAGGATAGAATCAATAAAATAAAGATAGAAAAGATATCAAGTAGATGTAATTTAGCTACTCAGCATATACATTTATACTTCCCAAAACCCGGGATGTCGCCATAGTCACAAGAAATTTACTAAATGTAGCTTTATACAATGAAACATCGTAAAAATATACAAGTCTTTTATGCCTATAATAGAGTAGAAGGGAACTCGTGGGATTTCTCGGGCGCGGCAGAACTACCTCGCGGTCTCCTGGATGCTGGTAGACGATTCCTAACCACGAAACTGGGTGATGGTACCTGGATCTGCACATAGGGAAAACATGCGAAGGAAAGGGAGTGAGTGCTCCACATTCCGTACTCCGTAAGTGCCAAGCCTAACCCTAGTCAAGTAGTGACGAGGTCAGGTTGAGGCCCTACTAAGTTTGTAAGAACAAGTCAATATAAAATTTTAAAGCCGTGAAATACAGATAAGCAATGTAAGAGGATTATTAAAGATGGAAAGGTTTAATAACAGAAAGAGAGCCCTCGGCTCAGCGCAACATCTCAACAGTAAATGTGCAATGCAGTACACGGGGAAAGCTCCCAGATCTCGGTCCGTAGCCCAATTTAAATATGCTATGCAGTACAGTGGGAAAGATCCCGGATCTCTGTTTGTAGTCCAATTTAAATATGCATTTCAATACTGGGGGAAAGCTCCCGGATCTCGGTCCACAGTCCCAATTTAAATATGAAATGTAGTACATGGGGAAAGCTCCCGGATCTCGGTCCGTAGTCCCAATTTAAATATGCAAAACAGAAGTATGTCAATTATGGCTTAAGTAAACAATCCAGGAAAAACAACAGGTAAGGATAGAGTAAAACTACCTAAGCATGATGACTAGTAGCAAATAAGAAGAATTCAAGTTAGAAAGGTAGGCATGCTTACACTTAGGCTATCTACTCAATTAAGATAGGAAACAATAATATATGAATGAAAATGAGCGTTTTCATGGGAGAAAAATAGCATTTTAGCAACAATGACCCATGTATGCACTCATCACCTTGCGTACACGGCGTCCACATAACAAAATCAGTATAAAAATTCCTAAGGGCAGAACCCCAACACAGAAAATTAGGCAAGCCACTTGCCTGGTCTGCGCTAATCATTTTAATACCAAGCTCTTGCCACGAGTATCTGACTCCGAGTGGCCCAAATCTATTCAAATCGATTGCATGGTGTAAATATAACTTCAAGGGAACAAATAGCTAATTATTTATAAGCTAATATGCGAATTTAGGAAATTCGTCCCCCCGGGCCCACATCTCGAAATATGGTAAAATTTATATTTTCCGGACACCCATTCACTCACGAGTTTAACCATATAAGAATCTCTCAAATCGGAGGTCAATAACCCAATCAAAACTCAATAATTCGGTCTATGAAGTTCATCCTATTTTTCCCATAATTTTCTAAATTAAAGGTTGGATTTAAGATTGGAATCATGGAAATTGATCTATAACGGATAGAAATCACTTACCCATGTTACCCAGGTGCAAAAGTCTTCAAGAATCGCCCTTCCCGAGCTCTCATGTTCAAAAATATGGAAAATAGCATAAACCCTCGGATTTGGGGTTTTAATATTCTGCCCAGGCAATTGCCTTATGCGATCGCGTACAATGAGTCGCGATCGTGGAGAGTAATGAAACAAGCGCCTGAAATTCCTTCATCGCGATCACGATTAAAGGTCTGTGATTGTGGACCTTCTGACCCTACAACAATGTGATCGTGGTGGAGGCCACGCGACCGCATGGAGCAAACACTGCACCTCCCTCAGCCTTAGGATACCTTACGCGATCGCGATCCTAGGCGTGCGAACACGGAGACTAACTGACAAGAACAATGCTATCGCGGATGGACTTGTGCGATCGCGAAGCACTATTTCAGACCACCTCAACCTAAAACTACGCAATCGCGGACATATTCACGTGATACAGAGAACACTCAACTGCTGCTGTAAAACCAGCAAAGGCTTAGGCCAAAAACAAGCCCGTTTAGGCGCCCGAAAGACACCTGAGGCCCCCGGGACGTCAACCAAACCTACCAACCAATCCTAATACTTCATTCAAACTTGGTGGAGCCTTAAAAACACATCTCATAACATCAAAATCATCAATTATGCATATATTCAAGCCTAAGAACTTAGCAAATTTCTAGAATTCACATCCGACACCGAAGCACATCTAAACTGATCCGAATGACCTCAATTTTTGCAAACATGTCACAAACGACATTATGGACCTGCTGTCGCTTTCCGAAGTCCGTTTCGAGTCCGATATCCAAATCTCACCTATCGGCCGAAATTCTAACTTTCGCCAATTCAATCCTAAATCCACAACGACCTCGAAAACACATTCAGAGCATGCCCCTAGCCCCAAAATCACCCAACGGAGCTAACAGAGTCGATGGAATTCCATTATGGATCCTTCTTCACATAACTCTAGCTACGGCCAGATTTGTAAAGCTAAATTCCACATTTATGGACTATGAGTCCAAAATCACCCCGGATTCCAACACTCAACACTCCGACAAGTTCCAATAACATAAATAGACATGTGAGAAGCAGTAAATAGGGAATCGGAGCGCAAATTCTTAAAATGACTGGCCGGGTCATTACAGCAGATGAGGCTTGGAATAGGCGACTGAGTTATTTTATTTATTCATTGTTGCAGTTATATTTTCTTGTTTGTGTAGGATTGTTTTATTACTTTATTATTTACATATATTGTCACAGGTTAAGTTATAATTGCCCCACCTTAGCCTCGTCAGTACTTCGTCCTGGTTAGGCTCGGCACTTACACCGTACATGGGGTCGGTTGTACTGATACTACACTATGCACTCTTTTGGGCAGATCCAGGTACTAGCTAGCAGTAGAGATTTTTAGTAGCCACTATTCATTATCCGGAGACACGAGGTATATCTGCCGTCATTCGCAGATCCCGAGAGACTTCTCTTAGTTCGTAGAGATTGTTTTATATTTCGTCAAAACAACTATATTATTTCTTTCATCCAATTGATTGTAGTATTCCTTAGTAGTTCGTGAATTGTGACACCAGACCCTGGGGTAGTCTTAGATTTATTTATATAATTAGTTCGTGGCTCGATCTATTTATTTGCTTATTATTTTGTATTTGGAGTTATTCTTTGGAAACCATTAGATTAAGTTTACTTTAAATTTATTTTATTATGTTTAAATGGATAATCAAAGGAAAATAGCTAATCGAATTCTAACATTGGCTTGCCTAGAAAGTGTGGTGTTACGCGCCATCATGATCCATAAGGTTGGGAATTTGGGTCGTGACATCATTAATCTTATACTCGTATTGCATAAAATTTTTGCAAAGTATACCCGCTCGGATTTAAAGTAGTTCAATCCTTTTAATGCAACTTCATAAATGAAATCTAAAGTTTTTCTATCTTTCAAACGTAACCTCAGAACATCGAATCTGAAGTAGTTCAATCTCTTCAATGCAACTTCAGAAATCAAATATGAAATTCTTCTATCTTTCGAATGCAACTTCAGCAATTCAAATTTAAGTAGTTTAATCAATTGCATGCAATTTCATATTTCGAATCTTAAAATCTGAAAGATAAACATGTTTTCCAAATTTCAACAATCCAATACTCGATTGAACGAGCGAACCTACTCCAAATGAGCTCAAACTTGAAACATAACTGTCAAATATCATAAAGAACAAATAAGAATCGTCAAATTATCAAACAACAACAAATTTAACTAACTCATTTGCAACTAAGAAAAAGAAGAAGAAACTTTATGCACAAAGAAAAAGAAAATAACCGTAAAGAAGAAGAGAAAAGTACATGTATTTGAAGCTATTCAAAAATTATTTATCGGTTAAATATTTTTGAAAAAATTAATACTAATTCAATGGATGGCGCAAAATTGGGTGCCACATGAAAATTTACAAATTGAAGGGTAGATGATGGGCAGTGGTGTAGGATCTTTTGCGTGAGCTCGGGCTTTTAGCCGTTGTTTTTGGGTTGGCCTAACATGTCGTATAACTTTGGGCTTTTCTTTCATTCACAATGTTCTATTCCCATTTGATTGATTTTGTTCTTTAGATACTAGAACACCTATAAATTACCGGCTATTTGTAAAAAGATCCCAATATACTCCATAGTCCTTAAAACTACAAAAGCAAACTTATAAAAAAAACCAATTACTATTAAGGAAGAAACTTTTTTTGTTTCAAGTAAAGACATCTATTATGCTAAACTAATTAGTCGAATAGTTGACGAATCTAAGAAAGAGAATTTTTTAGTAAAAAATAAAATAAAATATTTACTCTAAAGTAATTAGCTAAATAGTCCTATATTTGCTATAGTATTTAGTATGATTTACGAAAAGTTTGGGAATTCTTTTAGGGATTTAAATGGGCAATTGAGGTCAGATTTTGATGAATTTGATATAGGTAGACTCGTGGGGGAATAAAGATTCTAGTTTTGTGATTTTTATCGAATTCCGAGACGTAGGCCCAGGGGTCGGGTTTAGTCAATTTCGGGATTTGTGCTTAATTTTGATAATTTTCGAATGGGTTTCGTCTCCCTAGCATATATTGATAATATTAAACTGGTTTTGGCCTGATTTGGAGCAATCGGAGGCCGAGTCTAGAGGCAAAGGCATTGTGGGCTAGGATTTTTGCCGGTTTGAGGTAAGTAACATTTTCAAACTTGGTTCTGAGGGTTCGAAACCCCGAACTATATGCTATATGATTATAATTAAGGTGTCGCACACGCCAAGTGAAGGGCGTGCGGGCATGCACCGAGTGATTTATGGCCTGGCTCATCCCATGGAACCGTCTAGTAGCTATTACGGATTGATATCCACCAATCTATTGATGTGTTAATGCGAACATGCTAGAAATCAGGCTAAGTACGATATTAAGGCTTCACATCGAAAATGCTGAGACCCGAGTGGTCCTGTATTGTTGTCTCCTTATGTGTTTTTATTGACTTTATGTACTCATTCCTGTCATAGCATGTAATATCATGTCTCAATCTCGGTAAATGTTATCTTTTACATTATCATTGATTCGGGCTAGTTCATGCATCTGTGAGCCCATGTGAGCGAGACTGAAGAGTAATGATTGAGGAAGGTTGAGAGCCTGTTATTGAGAGACAGTTATGTGATCGGACTGCACACCGCATCAATATTCTGATTATGCCTTCGTTGGCTTGTTATAGCGCTTGGGCTAATAGGAGCCCCTCCGGAGTCTTTACACCCCTAGTGAGCGCATTGATATTTGAGGGATGGATCTTCCCTGGACATGGATCTTGTTTGAAGTTGATTGTATGTGAGGGATGGATCGTCCCTGGACACGGATCTTGTCCAAGTGTTGTATTCCGGAGATGGATCTTCTCCGTGGGGCTGGATTGGCCTTTTCCCTCAGTACTGAGTGACTACGGTCACCGGTGTTATGTATATTCCGGGATGGATTTTCCCTAGGCCTGAGAGCCGATTACAGTACTAAGTGGACTGCTATGTGAGAGTTGTAAGCACTACGTGCATTTCTACATTGTTCATACATTGGCATGTAGAGTATATTGATTCATACATGGGACGCTGGACATATCTGACACCTTCTGTTTTCATTCTCTGATAAATTGTTAGCATGTCTAATTTATGTATATTTTCTTATTTAATTTCTAAGGTTTAGTCCGCCACTACCTCTCAGCCCATAGTTTGGGTTTGTTATTTTTGAGTTGGTGTACTCACGTTACCCCCTGCACCTTGTGTGCAAATTCAGGTACATCGGGACTCGGTAGTGGTTGTTGAGCGGCTGTCAGAGTTCCTTTGGAGGCATCGAGGTAGCAGCTGGCGATCGCAGCCTCGATTATCTTCTTCTCTATCTACCTGTCATATTTATTTATTTCAGACAACTTTATGTCGGCACTGTATTTTGATAGTCGATGTAGTAGCTCATGACTCGGCGACACTAGATCTGGGTTCGGGTTTTCTCTTACTTATGTTTTTAATGATGATTAAATTCCTAAATGCATTATAAATATGAGACTCTTGCTGCAAATATTCCCATTTTCCCCCAATTTCCACTCTAATTTCTCAAATTAAATGATGAAAATCAAGACTAAATCATGGAATTAACCCAAACGTGAGTGAAGAATGCTTACCCCAATTACTCCACTGAAAATCACCTCAAACTTCATCTTCTCCCGAGCTCTCTAATGGGTTTTTGAAAATATGGACTAAACCCTCATTTTTGGATATAAAACTTTCTGCCCAAGAGCATTACTCATTGCGATCGCGGAAATAGGCACGCGATCACGAAGAATAAAAATGACTCTTCCGAAATTACCCCTACGCGATCGCGTTGCTCACTGCTCACTCACTTAGCGAATGCGGAACTAACCTCGCCAATGGAAGAAGGCAACCATCCTGGCTCAGCACAGACCCAACACTACGCGATCGCATGCTACCCTACACGAACGCGATGCTCCACTTGCCTCACCCTATGCGAAGGAAGACCCATGTTCGCAAACGCGAAGAAGAAACAAACAGCCTCAAACCTTCCCTTACGCGTTCGCATCCTTCATTCTGCGATCGCGATGAAGGGCAAAGACACCAGATACAGAAACACACCAGTACTGAAATCATGGAGAAAAATCATGTATCGAAATCGAGATTTGAAAGCTCCAGTAGGTTCGTATGATGATTTCAGACTTGGGAGTATGTCCAAAATGGGTTTTGGATGACTGGGAGCGTTTCGGCGCCAAATAGTGAAAATGATTCCTTAAGTTCAAAAATTGATTTTGGAACGTGTTTTTGTGTTATCGAGGTGCGAACAGAATTTCGTGACCGGGAATAGTTCCATCATGTCATTTATGGCTTGCTTACAGAATTCGGTGTCATTCCGAGTAGTATAGGTATGTTTCAGCATGTTGAAAGCGAATTCAAGAACTTAAAGTTCTTAAGTTGGATTTAGTTGGTTTTGGGGTATGATTCTTGGATTTTGTGTTGTTTCGGACTTTCTGAAGGCTCAAGCGAGTCCGCAGGTGCTGGTGCATCAGATCTGGTGCAACCGCACGTGCGAAGGACCAGCCGCAGGTGCGAGACCGCAGGAGCGGTCAAATCCTTGCAGGTGCGGCCTTAGAGGGGCTGCCCAATTTCCATAGGAGTGGGTATTTCCCCTAGAAGCGGAGCCGCAGGTGCGGGCTCCGTTCCACATGTGCGACCCTTGACCTTCTTCTCCTCTTCCGCAGGTGCGAGCACTGGCTCGCAGATGCGAGACCTCAAGTGCGGTCCTCGAATCGCAGGTGCAAAAGTCCTGGAGGCAGCGAGGTTGTTTTAAATGCGGGACTTAGATATTTTTAGGCCATTTCTTTCACATTTGGATGATTTGGGGAGCTTTCAAAGAGGAGATTCGACATAGCAATTGTGAGGTAAGTAATTTCTACTTAAAAGTGAGTTTAATACTTGAGTTTTGGGTAAATTAACACATAAAATTAGTAGAAATCATGGGATTAGAGTAAAACCTAGGGTTTTGGCAAAAATAAGATTTAGTCAAGAAACTTGTCACATAATCATGCAAAAACAATATATTATTGATTCTTAGGTTATGGGTAACAATTTCTCTTGAAAATTTCCAGAATCCGAGCATTTGGGCCCGGGGGTACATTTTAGGATTTTGCAAACTAGGTTGAGATAATTATTTAAATAGGGGAAGTGTGGACTTTTGAACATAGATTTATTGCTTTATATAATGTTTGGCTAGTTTCGAGTACTTGGGCGACGAATTTGGAGATTCGAACGCATTCTTGACCCGGGAAGTAGGCTTGAAACGAGGTAAGTCTCCTTTCTAACCTTGTAAGAGGGAATTCTCTCCATAGGTTAAGTAATTAAATATGTGTCATTATTTGTGGGGACTACGTATGTGCGAGGTGACGAGTGTCTGTACGTAGTGACTATTCTTGTTATGTCCAGGTAGTTAGGTTTACACCATGCCTTGTGAACTCCGTTAATTGAACTATATGCCTTGTGATCTCCATGTGTGCAAGTTTGTTTTCAAGAAATCCTAGAACTTGACGTTTTCAAACGAATTACTATTTTGGAAAAGGATTTAAGGGAAAATGTTGTTTTTATGTGTTACCGCTTCACAATTTATATTCCACGAACAGAGTGATTCTTTACACTACTCTCATGGGAGCGGGCCGTACGCCACGACAATTTAATAGATGCATTTATGGTTCACGTCGTTTGACCCTTCGGTAGTGCACATTTATTATTATGTTGGCTCAGACCGTATGTCCTAGACACATTATGCACAAACTATTTGTCTGATATTTGTCATGACTGTTAAACTGTTAGACGTTTGGGAAGAAAAATTGTAAATTGTATATTGGTGTTTCTCCACGTAAATAGGTTTGGTGGTTATGCTCAATATTCATTATTTTACTGTCCACGTGTACTTGTTGTTCATTTTTAAATAATATCTAATTATACTATTTGGACCCTTATATGTGTCAAGTCGACCTCTCGTCAGTACTTCTCCGAGATTAGACTGGATAATTACTGAGTACATATTGTTTATGTACTCATGATACGCTCTGTACTTAATTGTACAGGTTCTGAGGCAGGTGCATCTGGGTATCAGTCTGGAGCTCGTCCTTCATTGCACTTGGTTGAGGCTTCACGGTGAGCTATTTCTCCTGATGCCATTCAGCAGCACTCTGGAGTCTTTCTTTTGCTATTTCTGTCTATATCCACTCAGACAGTAGGATATTCCTTTATTTCTTTGATTTTCCTCTACTAGATGCCTGTAGACTTGTGACTATTCTTTTGGTGATATAATTGATTAAAGTTGATTTTTGGTCTTCGCAACTTAATTGCCCTGATATGTGTTATATTCCATATGGCTAAATTATTTTTGAGATAAGAAAAGTATTTAATAGAAAACAAACTAGATTCACTAGATAATTAGTGTTGGCTTGCCTGACGATGGTGTTGGGCGCCATCGAGACTTGGATTAGGATTTGGGTCGTGACACAAACCACCTCAAAACTTCACCAAATCATTCCAAAATTAATATTCAAGCTCCTTAAGATGTACTCAATCTATTCTAATTACACCCACTTAAAAGAAAGCAAAAAATTGACCTTTTTAGCTACAAATATCTAATTCGCTAATATTAGTAATATTTGGCTAATATTAGTAATATTTTAGAAATTGGAAAATTTTTGTAATGAGATACTTATAAATGGACATAGCTAGTAGTTTCCCTAAAATAAATTAGCAACTACGTAATAAAATGAAGCGAAACAATTAGCGAAAAATAAAATGATCAAAATTATGCGTCCCAGTAGTAATACCAATATTATTCTTTAACCATAATTTCTATTTATTAACAAAAAAAGGTGGACATTTCGAGTATGCTTATCGTGACAACCTCAATGGTTAGTGAATTTGGATAAGATTAGAAAATTATTTTCAGTTTGCTCCACAAAGTAGAGTTAGAAACATATAATTGATACACAGAAATGCAATATTTAGAAGTCATTGGAGTTATGTGTAGCAAAGTAAAACAAAGATGGTTAAAACGTACACTTCTTTTCCAATTAGGGTTTCCGCCCAGTCGTCTTATATTCTTACTATTCAAAAGCGAGAATAAGGAGCTCTTCGTCGTCCTCCTTCTAAGTGTAATTACATTTATGCCCTTAGGTTTTCTTATTACCCGTATTTACTTGGGGACATTTATGTAAATTTATTTTATTCTTGGGCGGTGGTTGATCAGCCCTCCTTGTGTCACGACCCAAATTTCCCGTTGGTGGGTATCGTGATGACACCTACCCTTAGGGACTAAGTAAGCCATGCAGTTACTGAATAACAACAACAAATAAAGGAAAACTAACGGTCTTGATATAGAATCTCAACAGAATGTACAAATTTTCCCAAAATCGGTAGTACAAGTCATAAGCTCTACGAATCTTCTACAACTTCTAAGTACATCTGTTTGGAAATAAATACAACAGCTTATGAATAACAAATACAAAGAAGATGACTCCAACGCCTGCGAACACAGTAGTAGGTTACCTTGAGTCTCCTCGGCAATCATCCACATAGCTACTACAATTCATAGAAATGACCGAACGTTGCATCTATCTAAGACTTCACGAAATAATTCACAACAATGACAATATAAAGCGGAAAGAAATTACAGAAATCAATCACGAAACATCACAAAAATACACAGAAAGATTGACAGCAAAACGAGCCGAATCGAAAGGAAACACAATACGATAGAGAACACCGATAACTCAACTCCACATCGGTTTGTTCACGTCGGGCCTTATCCATTAAAATCCATAACTGGTAGAAATCTTTAAACAACAGTTCATATGAAAAACTTTTGCAAATAAAAACATTTTAGTATGGAAGAGTTTACTTTGAAAACATACTTTCTCCAAAAGTAGATATAAGTATAATTAATAGAGAGAATCACGGAAAACGTAGTTTCTTTCATAATACGAAGCTTTCCAAAGAGGCTTTCCCAGTAAATGACTTCCAAATATCATTTTAGGCAAGACTAGTACTTTTCAAATATACCTTCAATGGAAAAGTCATTCAAATATAATCATTTCAAAAGCATTACTTTTTCAATATACTTTTCCAAAAAATCCCTTGATCAAAATCTCCTCAAGATTTATCCACCGGAATCAGTCCGTAACTCAGAAATTTCCATGCAGTACAGGAGGAATACCAAATCTTGCCAATAAATGCAGTAAATAGCAAACATGAACAACGGAAATAATAATGCATAAATACGGCAACGGAATGTCCCCTCGTTCTAGGTAACGTAAACACGCACGGAATGTCCCCTCGTGCTAAATAACATAAACACGACACGAAATTTCCCCTCGTGATAAATAACATAAACATGGCACGGAATGTCCCCTCGTACTAACATAACATTACATGGCAAAGAAAGTCTCCTCCTTCTAAAAAACATAAACATGGCACGACGTGTCCCCTCGTCCTAACATAACATAAACATGGCACGGAATGTTCCCTCGTGCTAAATAACATAAACATGGCACGCCATGTCCCCTCGTGCTAACATAACATAAATATGGCACGGAATATCCCATCGTGCTAAATAATATAAACATGGCGCGGCATGTCCCCTCGTTCTAATATAACATAAACATGGCACGGAATGTCCTCTCGTCCTAAATAACATAAACATGGCACGACATGTCCCCTCGTGCTAACATAACATAAACATGGCACGGAATTTCCCCTCGTGATAAATAATATAAACATCAAGTATTGGAAAAACTAATCAACACAAAAATCATAAATCACAACACCCCAGCAAGGGAGTCAACAACGCAAACAATATCATCAATAGTATAAACAAAAATAGAAATCATACCATCCCGCCAAGGGAGTCAACAAGGCAAACAACATCATCAACAACGGAATAATAAGAGAAACAACACAATCCCGGCAAGGGAAACAACAATAACCAATCTCACCTAAATAGTTAACTTCATGGAATAATTTCAACTTCAACAAAGGCCCAGTAATAGGCAACATCAAGGAAATACCAATAATGTAAATGTCTAACAATTAGACCTAAGTAGCACTTAAGGGAATATTCATATAAATCACAATGTAAGACTCACGGGCATGGTTGACCCTAACGAATAGATGTTCCAACTACGACTAGTCAACTATAAGGCTAACAGTAACTATAGTCAATTAGGCAAGCTAAGAAGAAAATATAGCATGATGACAAAAGAAGTAGAATATTCAATTAAGTCAAGTAAGCTCAAATAGACAACGAATTAATCCAAAAAAAAAAAGTCTAATTTAAACAAGAAGGGATGAAATTAACAACCAAGGATTTAAATGTAACAATTACAAATCATACACAGGTAATATAAGAACCTATGAATCCTAAAAGCCAATCTAATTGCAAATAAGTACGAGTACGAACACGTTACCTCGTATACATGGACTACAATCAACAAAGAAGACTCAATCCTAAGGGGTAGTTCCCCCACACAAGGTTAGGCAAGATACTTACCTGGACTCCAAGAAGCCAAATCAAGCCTCTAGCACCGCTTTCCCTACGAACTCGACTCCAAATCAATCGTATCTAGACATAATCGACTCAATGACATCAATAAAGGAGAAACAATTCAATTTAAATGCCTAATTATAGATTTCCCAACATTCTTCCAAAATTTCAAAAAATCGACCCCGGGCCCGCTTGGTCAAAACACGAGGTTCGGACCAAAACTCGATCACCCACGACCCCGAATATATGATTCGTTTTGAAATCCGACCCCAAAAAAATGTCAAATTCCCAAATATTCAAAAAGTCATAAATCTACCCAAAAATCCAAATTTCTACCTTTTATTTCATGATTTTAGGCTCTAAAATCTATTAATTATTGGTGGAAATGGAAAAAAATAAAGTTAAGATTACTTACCTATGGAGCTATGGAGGAAAAGGCTCTTCAAAATCACCTATGGGGTGTAGGGGAGAATGAGGGTTGTGAAAAATGGAAAATCCCGTAATGGTTCTATTTTTGACACTTAAAATCACTGGGCGAAAATACACAGTGCATTCGCGGCCAAAGCCCCGCGTTCGCACAGGGTAATTACTACCCAGCCCCCCAGGTCCCCTCTACCCCTATGCGTTTTCACCCCAACCCTTGCGTTCGCACATGGTAGTTACTACCCAGCCCCCCAGGTCCCCTCTACCCCTGTGCGTTCGCACCCCAACCCTTGCGTTCGCATAGTAGGTCCTACACAGGCCTCCGCGTTCGCACTTGACATGGTGCGTTCACACAAGGTATTTTATACTCAAACCTCTATAACCCTGTTCGTTCGCACTCCCTTGAGTGCGTTCGCATAGGGTGAAATACCTGGACACCAGAAAATGCATTAAACACAAGATTTTTCACCACTTTTGCACTCCAACACCTACCTGGAACTGACTCGAGCCCTCGGGGCTCAAAGAGAAATACACACACAACCTCATAAACATCCTACAGACTTATTCAAGTAATTAAACCACCCAAATAACATCATAAACATCGAATTAAACCTCAAAATCTATACAAATTCTCAAAAACTTCATAAACTTCAAATTTTCCATTTTTTTATCCGAAACGCGCCAAACGAAGTCCGTTTATTTCCAAATTTCACAGATAATACATAAAAAACATATTGAACATGTTCCAGGCTCCGGAACCAAGATACAGATCCGATAACAAAGGCTTCACATCAAATTCCATTTTCAAAAGCCTTTATATTTTTCAGAAAATAATTTTCTTTAAAAATTCATTTCTCGGACTTGGGACCTCGGAATTCGATTCCGGGCATACTCCCAAGTCCCATATTTTCCTATGGACCTTCCGGGACCGTCAAATCATGGGTCTGGGTTTGCATACCAAAAACGTTGACTGAAGTCAACTTATTCAAATTTCTAAGACAAAAATTATCATTTTTATCAGTTTTTCACATAAAGGCTTTTCGGATACACGCCCGGGCTGTGTATGCAAATCGAGGTGGGATAGAAGGAGGTTTTCACGACCTCAGAACGTAGAATTAGCTAGAAATATATGAGATGACCTTTTGGGTCATCACATCCTCCCCCTCTTAAACAAACGTTCGTCCTCGAATGTGACATGATTCACCTTTAAATCATCCAATCACTGATTGTACGCTTCTAACACATACCCTAGAGTGATCCCACGTCACCCAAATTCAAGAAAGCTTGACGAAATGTGATGACCCAAAAGGGATCATCCCGTATATTTTATATAATTTTGTGTTATGAGGTCATGAAACCCTCCTTCTATCTCACCTCGATTTTCATGCACATCCCGAGCATGTAGCCGGAAAGCTTTTATGTGAAAAATTGATAAAAAATGATAATTTTTGTGTTAGAAATTTGAATAAGTTGACTTCAGTCAACGTTATTGGTAAACGGACTCGGACCCGTGATTTGACGGTCCCGGAGGGCCGTAGGAAAATATGAAACTTGGGCGTATGCCCGGAATCGAATTTCGAGGTCCCAAGTCCGAGAAAAGAATTTTTGAAGAAAATTGTTTTCTGAAAAACATAAAGGCTTTTGAAAATGGAATTTGATGTGAAACCTTTGTTATCGGACCCGTATCTTCGTTCCGGAGCCTGGAACAGGTTCAATATGTTTTGTATGTGTTATCTGTGAAATTTGGTAAGAAACGGACTTAATTTGACGTGATTCGGACCTTAAATGCAAACTTAATGTTTATAGAAGTTTGAAGAATTTTCATGGACTTTTAGATTAATTCATCTTGTTAGTATTGTTTTATGTGGTTTGAAACCTCGAGCGAGTATGTGTTAGGTTATATAACTTGTGTGTGTGGTTGGACGGGGTCCCGGGGGCCTCGGGTACGTATAGGATGCTCATCGGGTGTTAATAGCATATGGGAGATAGCTAAACCATTGCTGGTTCTGGTGTATCGCACCTGCGATGGACCTTCCGCAAGTTCGGACATGCAGGTGCATCGAGGAGCTTGCAGGTGGGGACATAGCCCAATCCCCCAATCCTCGTAGGTGCGGTGTGTTTTCCGCAGATGCGGAGCCGCGGGTACGACCATTTGACTGTAGGTGCGACCCCAGGCGTCTTAGTTGGTTTTCGCACCTGCGATGGTATGTACGTAGGTGCGGGACCGCAGGTGCGGAATTGCTGGGCAATTATATCAGATCCGAGGGTTTAAGTTATTTTCACCATTTTCAAACTGGAGAGCTCGGGAGAGGCGATTCTTTGAGACTTTTTCACCTGGATAACTTGGGTAAGTGATTTCTATCCATTATAGACAAATTTCAATGATTCCAATCTTAAATCCAACCTTTAATTTCGATATTTTTTGGTAGAAAATGGGATAAACTTCATTGACCAAATTATTGATTTTTGACCTCCGATTTGAGAGATTTCATATGTTTAGACTCGTGAGTGAATGGGTTTGAGGTTGGTTATAGCTGATTCCCTTGCCGGGATGATTTGGTTTCTTTGTCGCGAACTTGAATGCATAGAATTGTTGTTATATTTGTCTTGTCCTCCCTCGTTATGATGTTCTCTCTTTGTACCTGGCATTCCTCTCAGTGGCTACTTCTTATGAGCGAGTTGTTACTACATTTTGATTTAAGTCTTTGTATTGATTTTCTCATCGCACTTTGTTTTCGGACTTCTTTGCTTTCGCGCCGGTTGTGGAAATATATATTGGTTCTATCGCATTCTGGTTGGTTTTCTCAGTGGCTGCATTACATATTTAAATTTCGACTACGGACAGAGATCCGAGAGCTTTCCCCCTGTACTGCATCGCATATTTAAATTGGGACTACGGACAGAGATCCGGGAGCTTTCCCCCTGTACTGCATTGCATGACAAATTCTGAGTGGCGGACTGAGTTCCGGTAATTTATCACTAAGGATATCTGAATCGAAAGATATAAATATATATATATATATTTAAAAAAATATATGAAAAGAAATTATCTCCAGGAAAAGTTATGTCT
>ML315934.1:0-11607 GCA_005239505.1 Nicotiana paniculata | reverse complement strand
CAACACTTCGAAATGATCAAGTTACATTTTTTGGCATTTTATGGCAATTAAAGTGGAATTCCGCCAGTCGTGCCTGTATTATCGCCTGTCGTGGTCCAGGCCGGACGCCTTTGTACGGAGCCGGTACCGGGTCACATGATATTTTCCTGGGACACTAAATATGACCCAAGGAATCATAACCAACGCTTCGAAATGATCAAGTTACATTTTTAGGCATTTTATGGCAATTAAACTAGAATTTCGCTAGTCGTGCCTCTATTATCGCCTCCCATGGTCCAGGCCGGACGCCTTGGTATAGAGTCGGTACTGGATCGCATGATATTTATCCAGGACATCAAATATGACCCACGAAACCATAACCAATGCTTTGAAATGATCAAATTAAATTTGTTGGCGTTTTATGGCAATTAAACTGGAATTCTGCCAGTCGTGCATGTATTATCGCCTGCCATGGTCCAGGCTGGACGCCTTGATATGGAGCTGGTACCGGATCCCATGATATTTGTCTGGGACATCAAATACGACCCAAGGAATCATAACCATCGCTTCGAAATGATCAAGTTATACTTTTTGGCATTTTATGGCAATTAAACTGGAATTCCGTCAGTCGTGCATGTATTATCGCCTGCCATGGTCCAGGCCGGACGCCTTGGTATGGAGCTGGTACCAGATCGCATGATATTTGTTCGAGATATAAAATATGACCCAAGGAACCATAACCAACGCTTTGAAATGATCAAATTACATTTTTTTGCATTTTATGGCAATTAAACTGGAAATTTTGCCAGTTGTGCCTGTACTATCGCCTGCCATGGTCCAGGCCAGACGCCTTGGTACGGAGCCGGTAACGGGTCGCATGATATTTTTCCAGGACATTAAATATGACCCAAGGAACCATAACTAACGCTTATAAATGATCAAGTTACATTTTTTGGGATTTTATGGCCATTAAACTGGAATTCCGCCAGTTGTCCCGGTATTATTGTCATCCATGGTCTAGGCCAGACGCCTTGGTATGGAGCAGGTTCCGGATCGCATGATATATTTTCGGGACATCAAATACAACCCAAGGAACCATAACCAACTCTTTGAAATGATCAAGTTACATTTTTGGCATTTTATGGCAATTAAACTGGCATTGCGCTAGTCGTGCCAGTATTATCACCTACCATGGTCCAGGCCGGACGCCTTGGTATGGAGCCGGTATCGGATAACATGATATTTGTCCGGGACATCAAATTCTACCCAAGGAACCATAACCAACGCTTCGAATGATCAAGTTACATTTTCTGGAATTTTATGGCAATTAAACTGGAATTCCGTCAGTTGTGCCTGTATTATCGCCTGCCATGGTCCAGGCCGGACGCCTTGGTACGGAGCCGGTACCGGATCGCATGATATTTGTCCGGGACATTAAATTCGACCCAAGGAACCATAACCAACACTTAGAAATGATCAAGTTTTATTTTTTGGCATTTTATGGCAATTAAATTGGAATTCCGCAAGTCGTGCATGTATTATCGCCTGCCATGGTCCAGGCCGGACGCCTTGGTACGGAGCCGGTACCGGATCGCATGATATTTGTCCGGGACATTAAATTCGACCCAAGGAACCATAACCAACACTTAGAAATGATCAAGTTTTATTTTTTGGCATTTTATGGCAATTAAATTGGAATTCCGCAAGTCGTGCATGTATTATCGCCTGCCATGGTCCAGGCCGGAGGCCGTGGTATGGAGGCGGTACCGGATCACATGATATTTTTTCGGAACATCAAATATAACCCAAAGAACCATAAACAACGCTTCGAAATGATCAAGTCATATTTTTTGGCATTTTATGGAAATTAAACTGGAATTCTGCCAGTCGTGCCCGTATTCTTGCTTGCCACGGTCCAGGCCGGAGGCTTTGGTACGGAGCCAGTACCGGATCGCAGGATATTTTTTCTGGACATCAAATACGACCCAAGGAACCATAACCAATGCTTCAAAATGATCAAGTTACATTTTTTTTGCATTTTATGTCAATTAAACTTGAATTCCGCAAGTCGTGCATGTATTATCGCCTGCCATAGTACAGGCCAAACGCCTTGGTACAGAGCCGGTACGGGATCGCATGATATTTGTCCAGGACATCAAATACGACCCAAGGAACCATAACCAATGCTTTGAAATGATCAAGTTACATTTTTTGGCATTTTATGGAAATTAAACTTGAATTCCGCCAATCGTGCGTGTGTTATCGCCTGCCATGTTCTAGGCCGGACGCCTTGGTACGGAGCCGGTACAGGATCGTATGATAATTTTCTGGGACATCAAATACGACCCAAGGAACCATAATTAACGTTTCGAAATGATCAAGTTACATATTTTGGAATTTTATGGCAATTAAACTGGAATTCCGTCAGTCGTGCCTGTAATATCGCCTGGCATGGTCCAGGCCAGAGGCCTTGGTACGGAGCCGGTACCGGATCGCATGGTATTTTTCCGGGACATCAAATACGTCCCAAGGAACCATAACCAATGCTTCGAAATGATCAAGTTACATTTTTTGGCATTTTATGTCAATTAAAATGGAATTCCGCAAGTCGTGCTATATTATCGCCTGCCATAGTCTAGGCCGGACGCGTTGGTACAGAGCCGGTACCAGATCACATGATATTTGTCTGGGACATCAAATACAACCCACGGAATCATAAACAATGCTTTGAAATGATCAAGTTACATTTTTTGACATTTTATGGCAATTAAACTGGAATTTCGCTAATCGTGCTTATATTATCGCCTGCCATGGTCCAGGAAGGACGCCTTGGTACGGAGCCGGCACTGGATCGCATGATATTTTTTCGGGACATCAAATATGACCCAAGGAACCATAACCAATGCTTCTAAATGATCAAGTTACATTTTTTGGCATTTTATGGAAATTAAACTTGAATTCCGCCAATCGTGCGTGTGTTATCACCTGCCATGTTCCAGGCCGGACGCCTTGGTACGGAGCCGGTACCGGATCGTATGATAATTTTCTGGGACATCAAATACGACCCAAGGAACCATAAAAAATGCTTCGAAAGGATCAAGTTACATTTCTTGGCATTTTATGGCAATTAACTTAGAATTCCGCCAGTCGTGCCTGTATTATCGCCTACGATGGTCCAGGCCGGACGCCTTGGTACGGAGCCGGTACCGGATCGCATGATAGTTGTCCGGGACATCAAATACGACCCAAGGAAACATAGCCAACGCTTCGAATTGATCAAGTTACATTTTTTGGAATTTTATGGCAATTAACTTGGAATTCCGCAAATCGTGTCGTTATTATCGCCTGCCATAGTCCAGGCCAGAGGTCTTGGTACGGAGCCGGTACCGGATCGCATGATATTTTTCTGGGACAAAAAATACGTCCCAAGGAACCATAACCAACGCTTCGAAATGATCAAGTTACATTTTATGGCATTTCATGTCAATTAAAATGGAAATGCGCAAGTCGTGCTATATTATCGCCTTCCATAGTCTAGGCCAGACGCGTTGGTACGGAGCCGGTACCAGATCGCATGATATTTGTCTGGGACATCAAATACAACCCACGGAACCATAAACAACGCTTTGAAATGATCAAGTTACATTTTATGACATTTTATGGCAATTAAACTGGAATTTCGCTAATCGTTCTTATATTATCGCCTGCCATGGTCCAGGAAGGACGCCTTGGTACGGAGGTGGTACTGGATCGCATGATATTTTTCCGGGACATCAAATACGACCCAAGGAATCATAACCAACGCTTAGAAATGATCAAGTTAAATTTTTTGGCATTTTATGGCGATTAAAATGGAATTCCGCCAGTCATGCCTGTATTATTCCCTGCTATGGTCCAGGCCGGAGGCCTTGGTACGGAGCCGGAACCGGATCGCATGATATTTTTCTGGGATCTCAAATACGACCCTAAGGAACCATAACCGACGCTTCAAAATGATCAAGTTACATTTTTGGCATTTTATGTCAATTAAACTGGAATTCCGCAAGTCGTGCTTGTATTATCACCTACCATCCTCCAGGTCGGACGCCTTAGTACGGAGCCGGTACCGGATCGCATGATATTTGTGGGACATCAAATACGACCCAAGGAAACATAGACAATACGTCGAAATGATCAAGTTACATTTTTTGGCATTTTATGTCAATTAAACTGGAATTCCGCAAGTCGTGTCGGTATTATCGCCTGCCATAGTCTAGGCTGGACGCCTTGGTACAGAGTCGGTACCAGATCGCATGATATTTGTCCGGGACATAAAATACGGCCCAAGGAAACATAGACAACGCTTCGAAATGATCAAGTTACATTTTTTGGATTTTATGGCAATTAAATTGGAATTCTACCAGTCGTGCTTGTATTATCGCCTGCCATAGTCCAGGCCGGACGCCTTGGTACGGAGCAGGTACCAGATTGCATGATATTTTTCTGGGACATCAAATACGACCCAAGGAACCATAGCCAACGCTTCGAAATGATCAAGTTACATTTTTTGGCATTTTATGTCAATTAAACTGGAATTTCGCAAGTCGTGTCGGTATTATTGCCTGCCATAGTCTAGGCTGGACGCCTTGGTACAGAGTCGGTACCAGATCGCATGATATTTGTCCGGGACATAAAATACGGCCCAAGGAAACATAGACAACGCTTCGAAATGATCAAGTTACATTTTTGGCATTTTATGGCAATTAAATTGGAATTCTACCAGTCGTGCTTGTATTATCGCCTGCCATAGTCCAGGCCGGACGCCTTGGTACGGAGCAGGTACCAGATTGCATGATATTTTTCTGGGACATCAAATACGACCCAAGGAACCATAGCCAACGCTTCGAAATGATCAAGTTACATTTTTTGGCATTTTATGTCAATTAAACTGGAATTTCGCAAGTCGTGTCGGTATTATTGCCTGCCATAGTCTAGGCTGGACGCCTTGGTACAGAGCCGGTACCAGATCGCATGATATTTGTCCGGGACATAAAATACGGCCCAAGGAAACATAGACAACGCTTCGAAATGATCAAGTTACATTTTTGGCATTTTATGGCAATTAAATTGGAATTCTACCAGTCGTGCTTGTATTATCGCCTGCCATAGTCCAGGCCGGACGCCTTGGTACGGAGCAGGTACCAGATTGCATGATATTTTTCTGGGACATCAAATACGACCCAAGGAACCATAGCCAACGCTTCGAAATGATCAAGTTACATTTTTTGGCATTTTATGTCAATTAAACTGGAATTTCGCAAGTCGTGTCGGTATTATTGCCTGCCATAGTCTAGGCTGGACGCCTTGGTACAGAGCCGGTACCAGATCGCATGATATTTGTCCGGGACATAAAATACGGCCCAAGGAAACATAGACAACGCTTCGAAATGATCAAGTTACATTTTTTGGTATTTATGGCAATTAAACTGTAATTCCGCCAGTTGTGCCTGTATTATTGCCTGCCATTGTCCAGGCGGGACGTCTTGGTACGGAGGTGGTACCGGATCACATTATATTTGTCCGGGACATTAAATACGAACTAAGGAACCATAACCAACGCTTCGAAATGATCAAGTTACATGTTTTGGTATTTTATGGCAATTAAATTGGAATTCCGGCAGTCGTGCCTGTATTATCGCCTGCCATGGTCCAGGCCGGAGGCCTTGGTACGGAGCCGGAACCGGGTCGCATGATATTTTTCTGGGACATCAAATACGACCCCAAGGAACCATAACCAACGCTTCGAAATGATCAAGTTACATTTTAGGCATTTTATATCAATTAAATTGGAATTCCGCAAGTCGTGTCGGTATTTTCGCCTGCCATAGTCTAGGCCGGACGTCTTGGTACAGAGCCGGTACCAGATCGCATGATATTTTTCCGGGACATAAAATACGGCCCAAGGAAACATAGAAAACGCTTCGAAATGATCAAGTTACATTTTTTGGCATTTTATGGCAATTAAATTGGAATTCTGCCAGTCGTGGTTGTATTATCGCCTGCCATAGTCCAGGCCGGACGCCTTGGTACGGAGCAGGTACCAGATTGCATGATATTTGTCCGGGACGTCAAATACGACCCAAGGAACCATAGCCAACGCTTCGAAATAATCAATTTACATTTTTTAGCATTTTATGGCAATTAAACTGGAATTCCGCCAGTTGTGCATGTATTATCACCTGCCATTGTCCAGGCCGGACGTTTTGGTACGAAGGTGGTACCGGATCGCATTATATTTTTTCGGGACATTAAATACGAACTAAGGAACCATAACCAACACTTCGAAATGATCAAGTTACATGTTTTGGTATTTTATGGAAATTAAATTTAAATTCCGCCAGTCGTGCCTGTATTATCGCCTGCCACGGTCCAGGCCGGAGGCCTTGGTACGGAGTCGGAACCGGATCGCATGATATTTTTCTGGGACATCAAATACGACCCCAAGGAACCATAACCAACGCTTCGAAATGATCAAGTTACATTTTTGGCATTTTATGTCAATTAAGCTGGAATTCCGCAAGTCGTGCTTGTATTATCGCCTGCCATAGTCCAGGTCGGACGCCTTAGTACGGTGCCGGTACACAGATCGCGTGATATTTGTCGGGGACATCAAATACGACCCAAGGAACCATAACCAACGCATCGAAATGATCAAGTTACATTTTTGGCATTTTATGGCAATTAAACTTGAATTCCGCCAATCGTGCCTGTATTATCGCTTGCCATGGTCCAGGCCGGACGCCTTGGTATGAACCGGTACCGGATCACATGATATTTTTCCAAGACCTTAAATACGACCCAAGGAACCATAAACCAGCGCTTCGAAATGAT
This sequence comes from Nicotiana paniculata, assembly GCA_005239505.1. NCBI lineage: Eukaryota > Viridiplantae > Streptophyta > Magnoliopsida > Solanales > Solanaceae > Nicotiana > Nicotiana paniculata. The sequence goes on along the minus strand of ML315934.1, from coordinate 4,758 downwards.
CAAGTTACATTTTTTGGCATTTTATGGCAATAAAACTAGAATTCTGCCAATTGTGCCTGTATTATCGCCTACCTTGGTCCAGGCCGGACGCCTTGGTACGGAGCCGATAACGGATCGCATGATATTTGGTCGGGACATCAAATACGGCCCAAAGAACCATAACCAACACTTCGAAATGATCAAGTTAATTTTTTTGGCATTTTATGGCAATTAAACTTGAATTGCGCCAGTCGTGACTGTATTATCACCTGACATGGTCCAGGACGGACGCCTTAGTATGGAGCCGGTACCGGATCCCATGATATTTTTTCGGGACATCATATACGACCCAAGTTACCATAACCAACGCTTCGAAATGATCAAGTTACATTTTTGGCATTTTATGGCAATTAAACTGGAATTCTGCCAGTCGTGCCTATATTATCGCCTGCCATGGTCCAGGCCAGACGCCTTGGTACGGAGTCGGTATTGGATAGCATGATATTTGTCTGGGGAATCAAATCTGACCCAAGGAACCATAACCAACGCTTCAAAATGATTAAGTTACATTTTTTGGCATTGTATGGCAATTAAACTGGAATTCTACAAGTCGTGCCTGTATTATCGCCTGCCATAGTCCAGGTCGGATGCCTTGGTAAGGAGCCGGTATCGGATAGCATGATATTTTTTTGGGACATCAAATATGACCTAAGTAACCATAACCAACGCTTCGAAATGATCAAGTTAAATGTTTTGGCATTTTATGGAAATTAAACTGGAATTATGCTAGTCGTGCTTATATTATCGCCTGCCATGGTCCAGGCCAGACGCCTCGGTACGGAGCCGGTACCGGATCGCATGAGATTTTTCCGGGACATCAAATACGACCCACGGAACCATAAACAACTCTTCGAAATGGTCTACTTACTTTTTTTGGCATTTTATGGCAATTAAACTGGAATTTCACCAGTCGTGCCTATATTATCGCCTGCCATAGTCGAGCCAGGACGCCTTGGTACGGAGCCGGTTACGGATCACATGATATTTTTTCGGGACATCAAATACGACCAAATGAACCATAACCAACGCTTTGAAATGATCAAGTTACATTTTTGGCAATTAAACTGGAATTCCAGCAGTCGTGCCTGGTTTATCGCCTGCCATGGTCTAGGCCGGACGCCTTGGTACAAAGCCAATACCGGATCGCATGATATTTGTCCGAGACATCAAATACGACCCAAGGAACCATAACCCAGCTCTTCGAAAGGCTCAAGTTACATTTTTTGGCATTTTATGGCAATTAAACTAGAATTCTGCCAATTGTCCCTGTATTATCGCCTGCCATTGTCCAGGCCGGACGCCTTGGTGCGGAGCTAGTACCGGATCACATGATATTTGTTGGGGACATCAAATATGACCCTAGGAACGATAACTAATGCTTCGAAATGATCAAGTTACATTTTTTGGCATTTTAGGGTAATTAAATGGACTTCTACCAGTCGTGCCTGTATTATCGCCTGCCATGGTCTAGGACGAACGCCTTGGCATGGTGTCGGTACCGGTACCGGATCGCATGATATTTGTCTGGGACATCAAATATGACCCAGGGAACTATAACAAACGCTTCGAAATGATCACGTTACATTTTTTGGCATTTTATGGCAATTAAGTTGGAATTCCCCCAGTCGTGCCTGTATTATCGCTATCCATGGTCCATCCTGGACGCCTTGGTATGGAGCAGGTACCGGATCGCATGATATTTGTCCAGGACATCAAATACGACCCAAGTAACCATAACCAATTCTTCAAAATTATTAAGTTATATTTTTTGCATTTTATGGCAATTAAACTGGAATTCCGCCAGTCGTACATGTATTATCGCGTAACGTGGTCCTGACCGGACGCCTTGGTACGGAACCGTCACCGGATAGCATGATATTAGTCCGAGACATAAAATACGACCGACGGAACCATAACCAATGCTTCTAAATGATCAAGTTACATTTTTTGGCATTTTATGGAAATTAACTGAATTTCCGGCAATCGTGCCTGTATTAATGCCTGTGATGGTCCAGACCGGACGCCTTGGTATGGAGCCGGTACCATTACGCATGATATTTCTCTAGGACATCAAATACGACCCAAGGAACCATAAAAAAAGCAACTAAAGGATCAAGTTACATTTTTTGGCATTTTATTGCAATAAAACTGGAATTCCGCCAATCGTGCATGTATTATCGCCTGCCATGGTCCATGCCGGACGCCTTGGTGCAGAGCGAGTACTGGATCGCATGATATTTGTTCGGGACAGAAAATTCGACACAAGGAACCATAATCGACGCTTCGAAATGATCAAGTTACAAATTTTTGGCATTTTATGGCAATTAAATTGGAATTCCGCTAGGCGTGCCTGGATTATCGCCTTCCATGGTTCAGGCCGAACGCCTTGGTACGAAGCCGGTTCCAGATCACATGATATTTTTCTGGGACATCAAATACGACCCAAGGAACCATAACCAATGCTTCGAAATGATCAAGTCACATTTTTTGGCATTTTATGGAAATTAATCTGGAATTTCGCTAGTCGTGCCTCTATTATTGCCTGCCATGGTCCAGGACGGACGCCTTGGCACGGTGCCGGTACCGCATCGCATGATATTTGTCTGGGACATCAAAATATGACCCAAGGAACTATAACCAACGCTTCGAAATGATCAAGTTACATTTTTTGGCATTTTATGGCAATTAAACTGGAATTCCACCAATCGTGCATGTATTATCGCCATCCATGGTCCAGGACGGACGCCTTGGTATGGAGCCGGTACCGAATCACATGATATTTCTCCGGGACATCAAATAAGACCCAAGGAACCATAACCAACTCTTCGAAATGATCAAGTAACTTTTTTTGGAATTTTGTTGTAATTAAACTGGTATTCCGCGAAGTCGTGTCTGTATTATCGCCTGCCATGGTCCAGCCCAGACGCCTTGGTATGTAGCCGATTTTAAATCGTATGATATTTGTCTGGGACGTCAAATACGACCCAAGGAACCATAACCACTGCTATGTAATGATCAAGTTACATTTTTTGGCATTTTATGGCAATTAAACTGGAATTCCGCCAGTCGTGCCTGTATTATCGCCTGCCATGGTCCAGGCCGGACGCCTTGGTACGAAGCCGGTACCGGATAGCATGATATTTATCCGGGACATCAAATACGACCCAAGGAAGATTTTCGTGCAGGCTTCTCAATCTTTGTAGGAAGATCAAATAAGTACGAGTGGTATTCAGGAGAGTGGTATTGTTCTTGCTAGGTAGCCAATTGTGACTCATGAGTTTTCTTCTGTACCACTGTTGGCTGTGGGACAGTGAAGACAGGCGTAACAGTAGCGGTTGTCTGATTGGTTGTCAATGCAGACTTTGGGAGCACTCAACAGAAATTCCAGTTGTAGTTGTACAATTGGGATAAAGACTGGACCCAGGTGGATAGGATTGATCAGACAATGAGACTGGAATGGTAGTTGTAGAGAATGGTGTGAATTCTGGGAAACCACAAATAGAAAAAGGTGGTCCTTGGCCATTGGCCCATGCTTGACACATTTCAGCCATTTTCATTTTCAGAACTCTATTTTCCTCAATCACAGTAGACTCTTGTTGAATCCTCTGACCCTGTGTCTCATGACTGCTCGTAACAACTTCGATGACACTTGTCATTCTTCCCTTGGATTTTTTGTTGTCAGCTTACCACAAACCGACGACCTCAAGCTTTCTTTACAATTCAAAATAAAAGATACGTTAGAATGGACTCAGTCGGTCCTTATCATTCTTCTTTTATTTTTCTTCACTTTCTTCTTCTTTTTTTTTCAAAATTATTCAATCGAACCTGATGTGGGTTGCCTACATATCATGACGCCACATGAATCAGATGTTGCATAGTTCGGGAAGATTGGGAATAAAGTAAATAACCTAACTCTTTTTTTTTCTTGTATTTTGAATTTATTTTAGTATTTANCGAAAGAAGAATGAAATATTTTTGGATTTTTGATTTTATCCTTTTTTTTATTTTGTTTTTTTCAAAAAAAAAATTTTTAAAGAAAGACTTCTAAAGAATAAAGAAAAATACTTTTTTTTGGATTTTTGATTTTATTCGTCTTTTTTTTTTCTAATGAAAGACTCCTACAAATAAAATATTTTTTGGGGTTTTGTTCTAGACCAGGCTTACCCGAGCGGACAGCTCGTGCCGAGGTCGGGGCAGCGTATCGGGAATACAGAAGCTTCACCGGCTATGCAACTTGTCTGTACCTTGTTCTAAGATTTGGATATGACTCTAACAGAAAAGAAGTCACACGAAGTGGACACTTCCCAGATGATTTAGAAGACTCAGAGAGAAGAGGGTTTCGGCACAATTTATATACGTTTCAGATAATATCAATGCGGTAAAAAGCGGCATTTAGCACATTAGGTTCAAACATGTAAAATCAGATAATAAAGCCAAATATAACAGTTATTCTAAGCTCGAATTCTGAACCCTGAACCAGAGATTCTGGGTTCTATTTCCCCAGCAGAGTCGCCAAAGCTATCACACCTCCTTTTTCCTCCGGTGAGGGTTATAAGGGAGTTTTTCCGATTAAAGTGACATTATTCGGATTTGGGATTTATTTTAGTTTTTAGAGTCTCCACCCGGATTTTTTACGGTGTTTCGGGACACCATTTATTTATTGAAATGCCAAACCGAGGAAATTTTGACTCTGTTTAAAATGTCTGCGACCAGAAATCC
>ML315931.1:0-47214 GCA_005239505.1 Nicotiana paniculata | reverse complement strand
CCGAAATACCGAACCGAAATTCTTAAATACCGAACCGAAGTACCGAATGCCCACCCCTAGCATCAGGCGCCCAAGGGAATTTATTTCAAGTTTTAAGTCAGCATCAGGCGCCCACCTGAATAACAAGGGAATTTATTTCAAGTTTTAAGGCAGCATCAGGCGCCCACCTGGAGAATGAGGGAATCTATTTCAAGTTTTAAGGCAATATTAGGCGCCCACCTGGAGAACGAGGGAATTTATTTCTTAAATCAGCATCACGCGCCCACCTGGAGAACGAGGGAATTTATTTCAAATTTTAAGTGAGCATTAGGCGCCCACATGGAGAACGAGGGAATTTATTTCAAGTTTTAAGTCAGCATCAGGCGCCCACCTGGAGAAAGAGGGAATCTATTTCAAGTTTTAAGTCAGCATCAGGCGCCCACCTGGAGAACGAGGGAATTTATTTCTTAAATCAGCATCACGCGCCCACCTGGAGAACGAGGGAATTTATTTCAAATTTTAAGTGAGCATTAGGCGCCCACATGGAGAACGAGGGAATTTATTTCAAGTTTTAAGTCAGCATCAGGCGCCCACCTGGAGAAAGAGGGAATCTATTTCAAGTTTTAAGTCAGCATCAGGCGCCCACCTGGAGAACGAGGGAATTTATTTCAAGTTTTAAGGTAATATCAGGTGCCCACCTAGAGAACGAGGGAATTTATTTCAAGTCAAGTCAGCATCAGGCGCCCACCTGGAGAACGAGAGAATTTATTTCAAATTTTAAGTGAGCATCAGGAGCCCGCCTAAAGAACAGGGTCAACTTTCAATTTTCAAGTTTTTAGTCAGCATCAGGCGCTCACCTGGAGAACGAAGGAATTTATTTCAGGTTTTAAGTCAGCAGCAGGCACCCACCTGGAGAACGAGTGAAGTTATTTCAGAATTCAATTCAAGTTAGAAGTAGCAGAAGCTCGCCTCAACAATACGAGTCGACAGTCCGAGATAACCAAAAGAAGAAGTCTCAATCAAGAATTTTAAAAATAAAAAAAAAGTGAATACAAAATGCAAAAGCAGATGAAAGATATGAACTGCTCAAGACATGGCTGAAATCACGAGCATCGCATTTCCTGTTTTGATCAGAAGAAGCCTTAGAAGAATGAACTGACAACTGCAGCTAGCAAGAATCAAGGCTCAAATCAGAGTCTGCATGAAGAACCATTCAAGACTCAAGATCAAGCTTCAGAAGACTTATAGATAGGAATCTTGTAACTCATAGCTGACAGGATTAGTCAGTCTTTTTCATTTTGATTTTAATGTAATAACAGGACCGTAGGCCGGAGCCTCGACGAGGCTTCACTCGACTCTCGAACTCATCATTTCATCATTCTCCTTGAACTACACGCGACCTGATTCCCTTATAACCCGGAATATGTAGGTTGTCCAAAACCAGGACTCGGTTGCACCTTTTTCTTTTATTTTCTTCCCCTTTTGAATAAATATTTGGTCAAAAATTAGTCACACGGCTCACTTTGACTTTGCCAAAAAACTCTTCATGTTTCCAATCAAAGAAGGGCAGTTGTGAGCACCTAATTTTTGACTATATTTGAATTAATTCTAACACTTTTTAGTATGTAAATAATTGTTTAATCTACATATTTTTACCTTTATTTCATTTTTTATAGGTTTTATTTAAGAAAATTAAAAATCACAAAAAAATTATATGTTCTTAATTTTAAAGTATTTAGCTAGTATTTTTATTTTTTACCAAATGAGTCATTTCCATGTGGCAAGATTCTTCCTTATATTTTGTAACAAACTCACATTCTCCCTAAAAAACTCACATGTCCATACACACTCTTTTTTCTTGGCCACCAATTAATCACTATACCTACACCTATATATCTTCCCCCACACACAAAAAGAGGAATAAAAAAAAGACCTAATTTCCCTAGCAAAAACAGCAGACCCTTTCTCTATTCTCCTTAGAAAGAAATTTCAATCATTCTTTCTCTGAACTTACACAAAAACACACCAAAAAAAAGGGAATGAAATCTGAAAAGAAAAGAAATGAGAGGGGGGAATAAATATGGGGGAAGGAACAAATTAGAAAAAAAAACTAAGCAGCCACATCTTTCTCTTCTTCTCTTCTTTCCTCAAAATCCCAGCTGAACAAGGGACCAAAACAGTCCCAAAATAAGCAGAAACAGCTCCCAAAAAAAGGGTACCGAACCCCCATAAACTTTAGCCCAAATCAGCCTAAAATCACGCCTGAAATCACCCCAAATCCAACCCAAAAAGAGCTAATAATTTGATGAAACGGCCATCTTCTTCCACTGTGAATCAGTCCTCATAATCATTTGTTTAAACTACTAGAAATATGCTATGTAGATACCCAAATTCCAGCCCCAATACACCCCGAAACATTTACGAAAATGACCATTCGGTCGCGAAACAACCTCTTCAACACTCGAAGCCATCGTTCAAATTCAGTCGAGTCAGTGGAGCTCATTCGAGGTTTCCAGCATGGTCTTGTTGATGAATCGTTCCATTCAATTTCGTCGGCATGTTTTTCTCATCTACCTTGTAAATCGGCGAAAAGCTTTTGATAAATTGGAAGCTATAAAAGGTCCATTTTTTCCTTCATCGTTGTATCTTATATATTCTTTTGAAGCTTTATTCTAGAAGATCCTTCTTACTTTCAATTTTATTTTGTTTTTCTTAACTCACTTGTTTGATGGATATTTTAGATCTAATTGTTCTCTCGGTGTTAGCATTACACTTGCTTTAGTTGTTTTCTCCTTATTTAAGAGATTTGTTTGTTTATGTGCTCAATTTATCGTAGACACCCTTTCTTAGTTTTAGTTTATTTAGCTCCCTGATTATTTTGGATGTTAATTGTTTGAGGATAATGTATTATTTTTGTTCTGCCTGTGAAATGATTAGTTAGGTCAATCGAGTAAACTAGGAAATAAGAAATAGTAAGGTTTGAGAATTTGACCTGGATTTTTAGGTAGTAATTAGTGAGAAAGGATCTTTGGATATAAAAATCAAGAATGAACATTTGGATAATTAAGTGGTTACCGTAGTAAATTGGAGCAAAAGGATTTTGGGGGCCATTAAGATTAAATTGGGCTTAGGATTGCTAGCTAGCCTATTTCTTCCACAACTAATTTTCATAAACTCTTGACCTTACAATAATCTCAAAGTTTAGAAAGAATAATGAACATCGTAGCTTGCTTTAGGTGCGATTAATAAATAAATCTTCATGATTATGGGTACGGTTCCCGTGGCATAGTAGCGATACATAAATCCAAATTCGGGTGTGCATTTCATGTGACCCGGCCATAACTTCGAATACTAATAAAAATAAATATGTCGTAAATCGCGGGTGCATTTCATGTGGCGCGGTTTACAACATGTACCAAAACGACAAGTGTACGACATCGTGACTTGTTCCAGAAATAATTCCATAAATACTAAAAGCGGTTAAATATAAAAAATGTACAATAGGTTTCAAATACGTAATAAATCAGATAATTAAGTCAATCATTAACAATTAAGCGACCGTGCTAAAATCACGGAATTCGGGAGTGCCTAACACCTTCTCCCGGGTTAACAGAATTTCTTGCCCGGTCTTCTGGTTTCGCAAACCTTAAAACAGAGTCAATTTCCTCGATTTGGGATTTAAAATAAACCGATGACTTGTGACACCATAATAACTATCCCAAGTGGCGACTCTGAAAATAAATAAATAGTCTCATTTCGATTTTGTCACTTAAAGTGGAAAAACTCTCATATCCCCCTTCGGGAAAAAGGAGGTGTGACAATATTATCCATGATTTTTTGTATATGATCACTTTTGGGAGAATTCTTAGTCCCCCTAACTTGAGAAACCCCCAATTTGAGGTTTTACAGATATAAAAGTTAGACTCATGGATAATATGGTTCTTATCTGTATTTGACCCGTTTTGCAAAAGTTCATTATCCAACTCATTTTTTAGTGAATAATATGGGTGGTTAACTGTTTTCTTTTAACCATTTTGGCCCTGAACTACCTTAAGTGGAAATCCCAAATTAGCATTGCAATAAAAATGCTTGCATAAAATACAAAGTTGAAGTTCGGATTAGGATTTCGTGATAACTTATGGAATAAAGGAGTCTGGAAATAGTAAATCATATAGGCATTTGCTTTCTATGGACAATGCACTTGTACATGATAACTTACTTTACTTTGGTTTGTTTCTCTGAACTTATTTGCAGGCCATTGCTGGTTTTCCAAGCTGCGAGTTTTGTTTTCGCTTGCTGCCGGAGAGGCATGCCACGGGAGGAACAGAAGAGGCATTTGAAGTATAGCTATATAAATTTGGTCTGTTTGAGATTTCATCAATTATAGATTTAATCCCCTTAACCTTTAATGGCTAGGAAACACTACCCTCTGACCTTTTGAATAAAGTCATGCTTTGTCCATTCAACTATGTAGCTATAAGCCCTTCAATCTTATGAGTTTTCTTGAATTCTCTTGAAAAATGACAGATAATGAACAAGGGTTTCATTACATCGCCGCCTGGATGTGAGCAATATAGAACTTACATGAGCTTAAATAAATGATATTGACAATGAGGATTCATAAGATTGATGGCTTCTCTTGAGTTAGCTTTTGCGCAAATCCTATATATGTATTAAGAAATCCACTTCAAATTTTGAATCCGCCTCTGGTGATTGAGACCACGACAATTTATAATTTAGCATTGTAGCTCCTTGTTTTGCTGATCATAAGCAATGGATGGAATATATTTTTTCCAGAACTGGATAATGGTTTTGGTTTTGCTGCCACTTGATTCTGATGTGTCTTCCCAATAGCTTCAATAATTCATATAGGGGCGGAGCTAGAATGCCGGGATCGGGTTCGGTCAAACTCAGTAACTTTAGTTTGAACCCAAAACTTGAAATCTTGGCTCCGCCTTTAAATTCATATACCCTACTGCATAACGTACCTAAAAAGTTAACAAACTTTGCTATAATAGTTGGTTTCATTATTGATTCTCTGCCTTCCTGAATCATAAAGTTTCTCTAAATAATTTTATGAAAAACAATAGAAAATTCACATCATGCAGCAGAATAAAGAACATTATGGATGTGTGGTGTCCTTTACAACAGAATAAAGAACATTATAGATTATAATTATTCTAATTCTTAGAAAATTACTATAATAATCAAGTTCATATTAGTGTTCTTAAACAGTTAAAGCCATGTCGTTCTTGAATTTTACAACAGCACAACTAGCTGCACTATGCTTTAAGTACTTACTTGATTTGGCAATATAGTTCTTAGCTTTGTGCTTTACCATAGATATTCACATTTTTGTGCATAGGAAGGGTCGTAAATGAATTGAGTTTAACTTTTATGCACCGATAATGTATAACTGTTTTACACTATCAAATAAATGCGACATGTAATGATAACCAAATGTCCATAATAAACCTAATCAGGTAACATAATAAATAACTTGTCATAACAATTTAAAGTAAATTGATAGAGCAATAGATGCAGGAAATGTTGCATGCGTATAAACATCTTTCACCTAATCATTTGGTTAATTAGTGGATATTTTCATCTCAGTAAATAATTTAAGCATGGCAAGTTGCTATTATTTGGTAGAAACACCGGATCTAGGTAAGTATTTATTATCCGTATTTAACAACTTGACATTTTCACAGAATATGTCAAGATTATCTACAATTTAAACCCCTTGTCGCTACAAACGAATCTATACAAACTAATCTATATTGTTATAAGCGTATGGGTCGAAATCTGACCACGCAAGAATGGTCTCAAAAAGGGAGTGGCAAGGTAATTAAGTCGTGATTGTGCACATAAGGCACCGTAATGACGAGCGTCATGGCCACGGCCGAGGTCGAATCACCAGAAGGCCTCTACGGCGAAGCACGACGCTTAGGGAGGTCGGCCTGAAGCGCCAACAGCAGACTACAGTACATCGGTCAAGGACCGTTGGGTAAGGGATAATACCTAATATATATACAGGTTAAGAGAATGATAGAAGGGGGGCTTTTCGGATTCTCTCTCCTTCCTTTAGAAGCTTCTCTAAGAGGAATCCATGGGCAACTCGAGGGAAAAAACATTACCTCGCTCTATCTCTTTGTCACCTTCATCATGAAATCAATAGAGATGTAATCAATAGCTGTTAATGGGATATCTTCTCACTCTCCTTTATCATGTATCATAGAATGATTGTATTGAGAATGCAAGCCCATTATCTTCACTTAACATCTTCTATAACCTTGACGACTTCGCCCGCCTCACTATCTCCGATTTGTTAAATTCGACACCCCTTGATCTTGAGTTGATTATCTTTGGTTAGGATTTACCCACTACTTTACTTATTAATTCGTTTTAAGAAAAGGTTGACATTTTTTTGATAAAACAATTTAGCGCCATCTGTGGTACTTTTCTAGTCAAAGCCTTAGTTCCTTCTAGATCCACCAAACCAACCAAGGATGAATCCTTACATGAAACCGGAGCTACACCTGGCTTATATGTGACACCTACATTGCGCCACAACAGCAACTCTGGCACATTGCGTGTGTAAGCCCACGCAGCGGGGATGTGACTATTGCACACCTAGCGTACCTGCAATCTCACTTCCAGGTTAGCACCCCGCACATGCCACCTTCACCTCTTAACATATGGGACAATACTTGTTGTATAACTTGCTATTAGAATACTCTTCGTCTGTGTGTTTGTGGTATAACTTGTGTTCATGTCATCTCGGTACATCTGAGAGTGAAGCGAACTGGAACTCGAGCTCGAGGTCCCAACGGGTGGAGCGAATCATCCACCCACGAGATGCTCAAGCTCAAACAATGACGAAGTTAGATGTGAAGACGACGTCAGGTCTAAAATGTGCAACCGGTGAGGGAAACGTGACCAATCTCCCTCATTCATCATCTAACCAGCCAACCAAGGTAACAAATGATTCCTTACGCCTCTAACCCACTATTCTTCTTACAAGAGAAGTTATACGAAGAACAGGGACGCCCTCCCGAGCACGCGGGCAAAAGCCAGCCGACTTACCGGCTCTAAATTCCTCCCTACAGCAACAGACAAACCGGGAGAAACCCCCCACGCCATACCATAATTCGAATAATAGACAAACGGCTCGGAATGAACCAGCATCATTAAGAAAAAATCTATGTAAGCATGGGACTGTGCGGCAAGCTCAAAACACCCCTAACACAAGTAGAACGTGAGTTCCAGGAGCTCACCCATGTGCTCGCCATGGAAAAGCAACGCCAACTCATCTGACCATATACATCAAATCATATCTGAACTCCCAAGCAGCGAATTCATCGCTCGCCCCGTCGACGACCTCTCCAGACCGAGCGATGAAGGGACCATATAGACTGGGACTCACCCCGACGCGTGTGTAAACTGCAACAACACACGAAATTCTCCAATGAAAGCAAGACATCACGCGATATTCTTACACACCCTACCGAACCCACGAATCGCCAAAGTAAATTCGACCTCGCTCGAATCAAGTAGATTCGACCTCGCTCGAATCAAGTAAATTAAACCTCGCTCGAATCGCCAAAGTAAATTTGCCCTCGCTCGAATAAAGTAAATTCGACCTCGCTCGAATCGCCAAAGTAAATTCGACCTTGCTCGAATCAAGTAAATTCGACCTCGCTCGAATCGCCAAGAGGTCCANAACACCAAAGAAAATAACAAAAAAAAAAAAAGTACAAAAAGACCACAAAAGCTTCACTCTGCCGCATCTCCGCCATCGTCCCCGCCGGCACTGTCACCATCCGAGAGCCCATCTTCAATCTCAGCACCCCCATCGGCGCCCGGCGCCGCGGGATCATAGCCGCAGGCAAGACGGGCCTCGCGTGCCTTCACGCGAGCATCCTCAAAAGCGGCCTCAGGGATACTCCCTGCCGTCCACAAATCCTTATATATATATCGTTAGGCCTCAGCATGGACCCACATATCATACAGGCAGCGAGGAACAACAACAGAGGTAGATTCTTGAGAGGCCTGAGCCAGCAACTGAGCAGTCTCAGCTTCGAGAGCCATCACTTGGTCACCCAGATTTGGGGTGTCCCGTTCAAGTACGCTGACCCGCTCTTCGAGCCTTGCCTCCCTCATCATGGTCGTCTCTTTTTTAGCTTCTCTCTCAGACCTGAGGACCCGAACAGTGTCTTCCAGTGCCGCCGCCCTTGCCACGGCTGCAACCTAGGCCCCTTCGGCCCTCTCTAACTCGACCACCTTCCTCTCCAAGTCAGTCACTTTTTCCTTCCACTCTGCACTTAAACTAGCAACTCTAGTGGAATTATGCTCTACTTCAGATCGCAAAGACGACACCCTTTCCTGAAGGTCCTCGCATTCCGCCGCAACGCCCTTGCCCATCTCGAGATCCTCATCCTTAAGCCTGATCATCCCCTCGAGCTCACTGCACCCGCAGAAAGACCGCATCAGGTCCTCGTCCTTTTTCTCCATCTCCACCCTGAGAGACCGAGTATCACCACCCGATTTAAGCCGCATGTGCATCTCTCGACACCTGTTGCGATACCGGCGGTATTTCTCGTCCATCTTCAGAAAGACTTCGGTCCTTGTCTCGGCTCGATGAGCGCTTTCAATCTCCAACATGTAAGTCTAAAGAAAAAAGGAAAAAGGGAGCGAGAATCAGCAAAAATGAAGGACACAAAATAAATGAAGTAAAGATAAGAAACTCACCCTTAAGGCCATTCCAGCCACACCGCGTGACAATCCAGAGTCGCTAATCTCCCGAAGAGAGCTTTCGGCTGCGGAACACAAAAGGTCAAATTGCTCCACCAAATCCACCGTATCCTCCAACAGATTAAAGTCCGATGAGATTTCAAGCAGGCGGGAAAGGCCCCCTGCCCTCACATAGACCGTAGTAAAGCCTTCTTCGAACATCTGCATGTCCTCAGGATCGATGTCCGAATCGGACTCATAGTCGTCCGCCACCACGCCCTTTAACCTCTTACCGGTCGAAGAGGAGGCACGAGCTTGCCAAGACGTCGACGACCCACTTGGAGTAACTACAGCAGCAACTAAACTCCGCTCCGGTGCCACAGCAGCCTCCACTCCCGGGTTGGCCGCCTCCAACTTCAAATGCCTCCAAAACTGGGTCAACCCTCGAAGGCGCTTCACCCAAGGACGTACCCTATGACGTTACCCTTCGACTCTTCGATGGGGCCTCATCGCCATCATTATGAGAAAGCTCGTCCGTCGAACAAGCCGTGGGGGCTAGGGTGTCTGACGTAATTCGTGGAACAGCCAGATTCTGGACGCCCTCGTCTGCAGCCGCCACTAATACGGTTCTGGCCGTAGAAGTCGGTTGGCGGAAGGCAAGGGTGGGAGTCCTCGCCCTTCTTGCTCCTCCCCGACCTGTCAACGAGAAAACCGACACAAAAATGATGTAAGGCAAAGGAGACGTAAGTCAAAGAACAGACGTAAGACGAGTCGACTTACTGGCTGAAGGCTTTCGCCCAATCCCTCGTGGAATGGTGCCTATGCACGAATTCCCACCGCATGAGGCAGAACCACGCTCACCCATCTGTGAATATCGTTAACCTGCGCGCGCACGCGCGCGGGGGAGGGAGGAGGGAGGGTTAGCCTTTCGGCTACAGCGACAAAAAAGAAAAATGCAAACAACGATCAGCAAGATCACTAGATGAGAATAACCAATCAGCGTTGTAAAAAAGGAAAGGCAAAGAAAGACCTACGAGTAAAATTCCACTTCTCAGCGAACCTGTCGGGGTTAGACACCACATGCTCCATGTGGACATAGAAGAAGCTCTCCCAGAAGCGCCGATTGGTCCTATCATCAATTCCGATCACCAGGATTTTGGTACCTCGGTGACAGAGATGTATCATGGTGCCCCTATGAAAACTAGTGACGAAGAGATACAACAAATGTTGAATAGAAACCCCACGGTCGGCCAACCTCGCATACTCGATGAGCATTAAGAAAAGTTTGTATATGTACGGGATGAGCTGAGCTGGGAACACTTCTTAGAAGCGGCAGAAGTCCACTGCCAGTGAGGGAAGGGGAAGTGTATACCCAATGATAAAAGTGTACGCGTAGAAGGCACAATACCCTGGGCGGTGTAAGTGAACTATATCGCCTCCTGCCGGAACGAGTTCGATATGCTCAGGGATTCTCCATTTAACTTTGAAAGCCGCGAGTGCCGCAACATCCATCGTAGAAAGCATGGGTGCAGGGTGCTATTAAAGTCTGTCCTTGGCTTTCCCAGGTGGGGCACCACCTCATCTACCGTCTGAAGACTCTCGTCTTTCGCCAAACTCGCTCCCTCTTCGAGGGAAAACACGATATTTTCCAGCACCGGGACATCAGTGACTCGGTCAGGGTTAGAAGAAGTACTGGCCATCGCTTCAGATGATTACACAGATCGTGAATATACAGAAAGAAGGGTAACGGTCACAGGGATTGCCAGCGAAAAAAGAGATGTGAATTGGGAGGGAAGAGAAAATGCTTTTAATATCTTCTTGAGAACGATTGGGAAACGCTACATTCAAATGAGGAATTCTCCTATTTATAGACATAAATATGCCAGTTTGGGAACTGAAGTGTCGTTACTTTTTCAAAAAGTAACGGGAGAGGCACGGGAAACGATGCGACACCCAACGAACGTGCGCCATAATGACGTGTGACAAATTTAATGTCATTTCAACTGACACACTGGTCTGACGAATCTTTCGAAATGTCACATCGTCGCCCCATCGAGAAGTGCTCGCCCATCGCCCAAAATACTCAGATTTCTCAAAGTGTTCGAAGTGACGAGGTCCGCCTATCGTACTCGTCCAAAGGCGACCCTAATAGACGGAGGGACTAACTGTATGGGTGAAATCTGACCACGCGAGAATGGCATAAAAAAGGGAATGGCAAGAAGGTAATTAAGTCGTGATTGTGCACATAAGGCACCGTAATGACGAGCGTCACGGCCACGGCCGAGGTCGAATCACCAGAAGGCTTCTACGGCATAGCGCATGCTACGATGCTTAGGGAGGTCGATCTGAAGTGCCAACAACAGACTACAGTACACTGGTCAAGGACCGTTGTATAAGGGATAACACCTAATATATATACAGGTTAAGAGATTGATAGAAGGGGGTATTTTCGGATTCTCTCTCCTTCCTTTAGAAGCTTCTCTAAGAGGAATCCATGGGAAACTCGAGGGAAAAAACATTACCTCGTTCTATCTCTTTATCACCTTCATCATGAAATCAATAGAGATGTAATCAATAGCTGTTAATGGGATATCTTCTCACTCTCCTTTATCATGTATCATAGAATGATTGTATTGATAATGCAAGCCCATTATCTTCATTTAACATCTTCTATTATAAACCTGGCGACTTCGCCCACCTCACTATCTCCAATTTGTTAAACTCGACACCCCTTGATCTAGAGTTGATTATCTTTGATTAGGATTTACCCACTGCTTTACTTATTAATTCGTTTTAAGAAAAAGAATGACATTTTTTTGGTAAAACAATAAGAGCACGAAGCTTCAATACAAAATGTTAATCAACATTTTTTATACGAAATGTAAATCGATATTTTTACACAATGTAAGTGCATTCGAGAGTAAGGGTAAGTGTTTTATTTTGAATTATAAAGGGTGTATCTATAACTAAGTTATTGAATTATAAGGGGGTAATTAGGGGTGTGTAAATAAAACTGATAAACTGCACCAATCTGATTATCCTAGTTAAACCAAGAAAAAAAATCAAATTGTGGTTTGGCTTGATTTGGTTTGGTGTTGGAAAGAAAAAATCCGACCATATTTGGTTTGGTTTTAACTAAAAAAAGTCAAATCGAACCAAACCAACCTGACATTATATGTATAGAAGTTTTAAATATATTTAATACATAAAAATATTTATGGTAGTGTAGTTTATAAATATTTCTTAAGTTTTTTCATAGTTTTATCTTTTAACGTATTGTTTCAAACTTGGGTTTATAATTTTTGGATGCTCCAATAAGTTTTATAGTACATAATGTTAGTAACTCAAACAAATCTTAAACCAAAATCAAATCAATACTAATGCTAATTAAAGACATTCAATTCGATTATATTATGAGTGAAAATAGTTTTGGATATTTATTTTTTAGTTTTTCCATTGTTTAGATAAAATGTATAACTTATTTTTCTTTTAGTGGTTAGTCATGTAAATAAAAGTACTTACTCCTATTAGTCATAATTTTAAATTGTGTTTGTTTTTATTATGCCTTATTAATAATATTTATTTTATGCAATTTTATTATCTTTATTGTTGAATATTTTAGTACAATGCCATGACTCATTTCATATTTATGTTATTTTATTGAAAACACCTTATATAATTCTGTCTTACTAGGATTAAAAAAATATTTGGAGCACAAATTTTATATTTTGTGCTATGAAGACTTTATGAAGAAAAAAAAATCGAAAAAACCCGAAAACCCGAGATTAAAAAACCCGACTTTTATTGGCTTGGTTTGGTATTTAGATTTAATAACCCGATACAATTGGTTTGATTTGGTAATTAGAAAATCCGAACTAACCCGACCTATGTATACCCCTAGGGGTAATATATAACTAAGTTATTTTACGTGGGTGCATGTTTATTTTAATTTATTGGGGGTTGTGTGTTGTGCTTTAAGTGGGTGGTTTGTTTTTTTTTGGGGGGGGAGGGGGGGGGGTTTGGTGGGGTTGGCGTTGACCAGTGTAGTTCAATTGGAAAAAAACAGAGCAAAGTCGAAATCAAGAACCCAAAAAAGTACAAACACAGAGAGAGAATTAGAGGTCAATGATGAATGGAACATGCTTATCAGCTCAATCATCAAAGCTAAACGAGATTAATATTCAAACTTTGAATGGAATTCAACAGCTTGCTGAAACTCGTCAATTCAAGGTACTGTGCTTCTTTAGTTTCAGTACATGATATTCCAATTATATGATTCTACGTGGTTTTTCACCATTTTCATTTTCTTGATATACTCTTTTATGTGAAAAATTATCCGCACCCAATATTTATATCAAACCAATAGGTGTATGATATGTGTTAATAAATATTTATTACTTAACCATAATTTGTGAATATATATTTTCGCTTCATCAAACTTTTAACGTTTATAAGTTGATATGATTTGATGTAGTTGGTTTAATTTATTAATATATATTCTCATCTCGTCCAACACTTAATGATCATAAGTTGATATGGTTTGACGTAAACATGGATGCGGATAAGTAATCCCTTTTACCGCAAAATGTAGGTTACTGCATAGGTTTCTAGTTACATTGCAAACCCAAGATTTTTCTTTTTTTTTTTTTCTAATTTTCTTGGAACATATTAACAAAAATCCATATAGCTAAAAGATAGATGTAGAGGAAAATGACTTGCGCCCATCAATGATACCAGGTAACCACTTTTAAGCATGATTTTTAAAATATATCTACAGTTTATAATGTATTTAAAGATTAGTCAATTCGCTCAAACTTAAAGACATGACGTCCTGAAGTTTAAACCGACACCATGTCCTAAAATTCCTTACTGTTTTAATTAGTTTTCCTAATGTCTAACTAATGATGTTAATTAAGCAGTGGAAAAGTTGGCAAGTTATGGTGCAAAAATGGTAATCATTAGTAATTCTTCAAGAAGAGCATCTACAACCCTGGAAAAATGGAAGAGCCTTGGATTTGATACATCACTCTTTCTTGGTGTTATTACCAGTGGCGAATTAACACATCAGTATCTTATAAGGTTACCTATTTTACATTTAAAGTAGATACTAAGCAAATTATATATATAGTAATGATTTATATACCAGACCCAGACCCCGCTTGTGGGATTAGAATGGATCTGCTGTTATTGTATTTATATATATCTTTGCTAACTTTCTATCGATCATCAAACTAAGATGTTTTCAATATATGGTGCTTCAAATTTCTTTGTATTATGCAGGCCTCGCTTGACTTTTGATCTACCAAATGACTTTTGATTTACTTCAGGGCCTCGGTCTACAAGTTGTAGAAAATGTTCAGGAAGCCGATTTTATTTTGGTTCATGGAACTGATGCTTTGGGCCTTTCTTCTGGTGACACACTTCAAATGAATCTTGAGAAGATACTGGAGCAATGTGCTTCTGAGAAAATTCCTATGGTGGTAGCAAATCCTGATTATGTAACTATAGAGCCTGGAAATCTACGTGCTATGCCCGGTAAGAATTAATGCTTTTCTTGCGCTCAGGATTTGAACTTTATGACGTCGAGTTCGAATTTCTATCACAGCTCTTTGATTTACTTGTTCGAAGTTCGTTAATTTGTACTTATATAGTGAATCTTTTAATACATGTAGAGTGAAATATGGGTTCGGTGTATGTTATAGATTGCCACCTTGTACCTTTTCTTTGAGCAGCCTGGTGCAAGAAGCAGGATCCGGGAAAGGCATGTAGGCAGCCTACTCTGATGCAAACATCGTTGGTTGATTCCACGGTTTGAACCTGTGACCTATAGGTCACACGAAAACAACTTGACCATTACTCCAAGGCTCCCCTTCACCTTGTACCTTTTCTTTATACCCGAGAAATAAAAGAACTAGTGGATAATGGGGGGCCCTCTATCCTTCTTTTCTTAAATACTAGGCTTTTGTTTATGATAAGGTTCGAACCCCCTAGGTGTAGCCCACACATGACTAAATGCGCATTTATTGTTACCACTAGACCAAAGCCCTGCAGACACTTGTCACATTGTACCTTGTCTTTGTCCATCTTTAGATTCAAGACTGAGATTCTTCTCTTTGGACTTATTTTTCAGGAACATTGGCAGCCACGTAAGAAAAACTTGGAGGTGAAGTAAAATGGATGGGTAAACCACATAAGGTAAGTTACATTCAAGATATGTCTTGTAGAAGGTCGTAACATTAGTTTCATATCCTTGAATTGGTGGCAAAGACGGGTCCAGGATTTTAACTTTATAAGTTCGAGTCCGAAACCACAATACATCTGAGTCACAGCTACTGAATGAAACCATAACTAATACTCTACATCCGCCCCTGATTGGTGGAATAACATCAATGTAGTGCTTATATACATGTCATTATTTGTCTGATGTTGTGCGTCTTTGTCTCAATTGATATATTCTGAACACTGTTGAACTATGTCATGACGAGCTCGTTGCAGATAATATACAAGTCAGCTATGGAAATGGCTGCTGCTGTGGATGCCTCTGATTGTATTGGCGTAGGAGATTCCTTGCACCATGAGCAGGGGTTTAGAATTATGTCCTCCTTCAGTCTTTCAAGCTGTTTGGATGGTTGTTAGCTATTGTATCTTATTGTTAATTGAAATTCAATACTTATTTGTATAATCAGTCTTTTGTTATACAAGGGCAGCCACGGCCAGCCAGGAAGCAAGGGTAACTAAGCTCTCGCTCTACGCGGTGTCTGGGAAAGAGCTAGACCGCAAGGGTCTATTGTATGTAGTTTTACCCTACATTTCTGCAAAAGGGTGTTTACACAGCTCGAACCCATGACCTCGGTTACATGACAACAACTTTATCAAAACAAAGCTACCCATAAAACATCAGAAGAAACTATCTGATTGATACTATTCTGATCATAAAATTACAATAGACTTTTTCAAACCTTTCTCCAATTCAGTTGATGGTTACTCTCCTCTATTTGAAGTCTCAAACAAGACTTCAACTCGCGGACGATGGCTATTAACTACTCTGCAATCCCGTCTAATCTCACCTGGCCGGCCAGATTGCAAGTCTCCCATCTTTACCATCCCTTCAACAAAAGCCTTAAAGAATTTCTCCTGACTTACACTAAATTCTCTTACATATTCCCTTGTAATAGGGTTAGTAAAAAGTGTTTGATCTGAATTCAAGAACCCCCTACCATTCACCAAGTCTTTGAAATATTGATTGTCAAATACTTCAGGTGTTGCATCCAAATCTCCTGTTACATTACCATCTCCACCAAGTGGACAAAGCTTGTCTAACTTTTCTCTGAATCTTGGTTCAATGGTAGGATCAGGCCGGCCCGACCCGGACTGGTTATATAGCCTAAAGACAATAGAAAAACATCTTCCTTTGCCAATGGAGTGAGAACCAGAGAGTGCTACAACATCTTTGATTGAGAGATTATATCTGCTGAAAAGATCAATGAGATATGTTGCATTTGATCTTGGACTTGGCATTATCTGGTTTGAATCTTCTTGACTTGCTGTTAAACTATCTAGTCTTCCCAGCTTCACTTCCCAATTTGGACCTTCAGTCTGAGTAAAAGTTTAAAGCAAATAAGATCCTCTATTTACCAAGTAACTCAAGAGACAAAATAGGAAAATAAAAAATAAAAAAGAGGTGATTTTCCATCATAATCCTAGTACAACATTTGGGGCTCCTTTTCCCTTTCCTTTTATCCTATTCACTCCCCAATTGTAATGGTACATAACAATGACAAAGAATTTAGTATACTAGCAATGAATTATTTGTGTTCCTCAAATTCCAGCGGAGACAAAACAAATACACCTAATATTTTTTTATTTGTCTAACTTCTGATTGGCAGTATTACCCATTATAGGTGATGGTGAGAGATAGTAAGCACGCAGTGAAAAATAGTAAAGCTACGACACAAACACCTAAACATCACCATAAAAAAAATAATTATTTTGGTTCCTTCTTTGACCTTATCAAATTTATATATACTCCCTCTGTTTCAAACAATATTTTCTTATTACTCCGCTTAAAATAAATTGGCATATTTCAATATTTTCTTAATAAAAAACAGTTATAGCCACACAAGTAATATAACGGGCTTTAGACTACAATTTTCAGAAGGGGAGTAATTCAAAAGAAAAAAGATTAAGGTTACTATGAGATACATATATTTTACATCCTTTTTCTCCTACTCATCCCCACCCCCAAACCCCTTCCTAGCTGGTAGACAAAAGCTCATAGAAGAAGACCTACAGAATGGANCCCCCCCCCCCCCCCCCCCCCCCCCCCCAAAAAAAAAAGATGATTGTTTTTCCTTTTTTAGAAATGGAAAAGATGAGAATATAAATATACCAGAACAACAGCATCTCTAGCAGCCATGATTAAAAGATCAGCACAAGAAACAACACCAGGACAGGCTCTTTCCAAAGCTTCTTTAACTTCATCTACAACTTCATAAGACCTCAGTGAATTTATATTTGATAAAGCCAGTTTTTCTCCAAGCATGTTTGGTGTATCATCCAACAACAAAGAAGCATCACATCCCTAAAAAAAGAAAAAATACAAAAATCAACCCAAAAACAAGAATTATCAAATCCAGCCAAAAAAAATGGATTCTTGAAATGTTTACTGTTACATTAACAAAGCAATCATGAAACTGTAATCTCATCACTGAGGCTAAGCTTCTAGGTTCTCTTTTCATTGCTTTTTTCATCACATCTTTGACTATAAATTCAGCTTGAGGGCAAGTTTCTGTGTAAAAATCTGGCCTAAGTGTAGCAGCAGCCATGGCTGCAAACGCTAAGCTTATAAGGAGGAGGAAGAAAAGAAGAGTATATGGCATTCTTGATTCTTGAATATTTTTTACTAGTGTTTATTTTATTTTTTTTGTTTTATATATTGGTTCTTGAAAAGGGAGATGAATGGGTATGAGTAAAAATTCCTGATTTGCATGTGTTGTCAGCATTATATAGGGCAGACAAATAGGCCAATTGTAAAGAGTTTGTTTTGGTTGGGTGATAAATAGGGTGTGTGGGGTATAGTCATGACCTCTGCATAATTTTTGAAAATCACTTTTGTCATTTATTTTCTGATTTTTCAACTAACTGAAACCCACTTGTTGAATTTGTCATTTATTTTCTGATTTATAACGGTATGATATTTGATGTTTACGTCCGATTAATCCAGATTCATATCACGTAAAATCAATTAAAACGAAAAGTGTTACTGGTCAATTAATCTAGATTCATATTGTGTAAGACCACATAAATGGAAAAGTACTAGTCACCAATTTTTCTTTTTCTGTTTCTAGAGCTCGAATCCTATATTTCTGGCTAAGAGAAAGATTATATGATCCACACTTATACTAATTTTTTTCTGTTTTTGAAAGATTCTCCTTTTTATGTCGGTAGCATTGATATTAGTCTCGTATTTTCGTATCTTCTTATTCGCAAATTTTGTTTATTATATGTTATTTTCTTCACTTCGATTAATTTATTACCTTATCACTATTGTTTGTTGTTTCTGCTTCTTTTTAATTTTCCTTGAGTAAGGGTCTATCGGAAACAATATTTCTACATTCGTAAGGTAGAGGTGAGGTCTGCCTACATTAGTGTCTTCCGCAGATCTCACTTTGTAAGATTACACTAAATTTTTTATTATTGTTATTATTGTTTTTGATAAAAAAGAAACAACCTATAAACAGCAAACTCAATTTCGGAATTTCTTTTTTGAATGTATTTATACTAGTCCATTCATCTCAGAAGGAATAATGATTTTCAAAGTACGAATTGAATGCTGTGTTGGACTTACAGAAGTAGTTATTAAAAGTGATTTAGGGCTGAAAATTCTTTTATTACATTAAGATCTAAATCCAAAATAAATGTGAACAATGCAAGTTAAATGTAAGTTTACATTAAGGATATTTTGGATAATGTGAATGAAGAAATTCAAAAATAGTTTTACAAGTGGTCATTCAAAAATAGTCACAATTTCAAAAGTAATCGAAATTTAGTCACTTTTTATATAAAGATAAATTTGAACGAAAATACTGTTCAAAATCCAAAAAATACTCCAGCATAATATACTGGAGTTCCAATATAATATACCGGTCTAGCATAATATGCTGGAAGTTCATATACAGGTGCACCGATCTCCAGTATATTATGTTGGACCGGTCTCTGTTACAGCAAAATAGTAGCTATTTTTAATGACTTTGCAAACGCTGACTATTTTTGAATAACCAGTCCGAAAACTGACTAGCCCGTGTTATTCTTACCTAAACAAGAGTGTAACAAAGTTTATTTGTACACAATTATTTGATTTATTAAACCAAGGAATCAAATAAAACGTGTTACTAGTAGTTGACAACCAAAAACAAATAGTAATTAAAATTAAGATTTTTTTTTGAAAAAAAAAAAAAAAAACAGATTTTCACGCTATCACTCACGTGGAACACAATAAGCGAGTTGATAATTGTGAGCAACCAGCCAAATTAAGAAATGAACCCAACTTATTCAAATTTAAGGGGAAAATAACAGTAATTTAGTCAAGTATCCCTTAATGGTTAATGCTATTAATAATTTTTTTAAAATAAACATAACAAAACAACAGATAAAATGAAATTTAGGCACATGGTCAATTCTTCGTTTTGACACAAAAAATAAAAAATAAAGAGATTCTCTTTGTATTCTCAAAAGTCGAAATACTCACCAACGTAACCAATGGAAATTAGTAACTGAAAGTTTCAATACTTGTTTTAGTTTATCAGATTAGTTTTGCTGATACAAGCAAAAGCTCGTTTTAGTCAAATTTCTGTCTCTTAAAACTAATCCAAAACATGCTATACATGACCAAACCTACAGCAAAAATGAGCCAAATTAAATGCTGACCTTTAGTTTTAATATAGAAATATTGATACTCTTCCACTACAAAAGGATTAGAGAATTAATAATAAACTTTTGAGCAAGATAACACGTGATATATATACATAGTTTTTACACATTAGGGATTTATACAAAATTTACAATTTATTAATCGTAAAAAAAATAATTTCAAAATAGTATTTCACCTTCAATGACTTAAAATCTTATAGTGGAGAAAGAAGAAGGTGGGTTATAGCCCCCCACCCTCAAAATAAATAAAATGTGCAAATGGGCAACTTCCACATCGCATAGTAGATAAGGAATGCAGATATCCTAGTTACTACTTTTGATCAACAAAATAATGACTTTTTAACTTTAGATAATCTTTGAGATTTGGTCTTATTCTTACATAATCTGCTTTCATGATAAACGTTATCTCCACTTGTATGATAATTGATTTTATATATATATTGACGTAGTAAAAGATTTATATATTATTAGTGTATTTTAACTCGTTATAGAAGGTAGTCTTTTTTTTTTCTTCAAATGACTAGTTT
Source organism: Nicotiana paniculata (assembly GCA_005239505.1). NCBI lineage: Eukaryota > Viridiplantae > Streptophyta > Magnoliopsida > Solanales > Solanaceae > Nicotiana > Nicotiana paniculata. The sequence goes on along the minus strand of ML315931.1, from coordinate 27,046 downwards.
CACGTATTATGATCATTTACATGTAATTATCATTTCTTTTCCGGGATAGGGGTAAGGTCTGCGTATACTCTATCCTCCCCAGACCTCCACTGATAAAATTTTACTGGATCGTTGTTGTTGTACATGTAATTATCATCTACCAATTGGCAACAAAAAAGAGCCGGCAACTGTATAATATTATATGTATAACTCATGTGTATAATATATATAATTAATCTTAGATTATTCAGAAATTTAGTGTAGTGGTCCAAAATGTGAGGTCCTTGTTGCCTTACAACAACAACATACTTAGTATTATCTCATATTGTGGGGTTTGGGGAGAGTACTGTGTACGCTGACTTTACCCCTACTTTGTGAGGATACATAGGTTGTTTCCAATAGACCATCGGCTTAGAAAAACATAAGCATCACATTAATGAAATTATAGACAAGAAGGAACAGTACCAAAAAGCCATATAAAAGCAGAATAAAAATAACAAGATACTAATTAAGGTGATCAATAATGAAAAAAAACAACAATTAGTCATAAAAACCTGCTACCAACAGAAAGCGTGATTGCGTACCAATACTACTGTTATGAACGCCATAAAAATATCGGTAAAATCTAGCTTAAGAAGAGAAAAGCCAAACAATAGCCAGGTCCCCTATATGTCATTTTACACAAATATGTGTATTGTGACACATCCTTGGGTAGGAAAATAATTGACAAAAACCTAACTATAGTCTATAGGTATGTCATTTTTCAACATTACTTTCACGTACAAGATTCTTTAGCACAAGATCGGCAAAAAATAGAAAGTTACATTTCAAAAGTTCTATTGGAAAAATTATTATTCGAACATTCTTCGTACGTAGCATAATTTATTTCTCATGTTTATTAGGCGAAATGGTCTTGTAGTCACTTAAATTTTTATCGGATTTTAAATTTGATACACGAACTTACATTGTTCTTATTTGAACACTCAAACTCACGTATTTGGTAACTAATAAACCTATTTAACCGTTTACCATGCACATGCGGCAGTGACAGAAGCTTCAATAAACAAACATCCATTACTCTTCGCCCTAACATTTTCTCCGGTGTCACACTTGTTCCCCACCACTATTACTGTCGTGTTTCCTTGTTGCCGTATATATCTTCAAGCCAACTCGACAGCTGCTCGAAAGTGTGCCTTTTAGTCACATCGTAAATAAGCAAACCTCTTGTGGCGTCTCATTAATATGCCATCGTAACTGACCGGAATTTCTCCTGTCCCGCCGTGTCCCATATTTAAAGCTTGATTAGAAGTAAAAATGGAATGAATTTTATGAAACTTCATGACTGATTGAGCATATGGTGAAGTAATGGCGGCATAAGATATGTAGAAGGAATAATGAAAGAAATAAAATAAGAAAGAAATTTTGATAAATTAATTATAAAAAAATGGACCCACTGATGACACGTTTATAATAATAAATGGTCTTAGTATTTGATGTGTTCTTTTTGTCAGGCGATTGAGCTACACACTCTGACGAAGAGGTTTATTTATAATCAACTGGTTGAGTTGAGATGCTAAAATAAAAAAGTTAAAAATTTATATATCGACTTTAAAATCTGATATAAATTTAAGTGACCAAGAGACCATTTCGCCTATTTATTAATGACGAACATCACTAACAGAATAATTTTGTATGAAGGGACAAAATGAGATATCTTTCTTTACCAAACAGAAGGTAAACACATATTTTCTTAAATTTGGTCATTATTTTGTAAGCAGGTAAGAATATAATCGAGTATTGAATATTTTACCTAAATTGGTGGCATTAATTAGTGCGTAGCATAAGATTCGATTTTAACTACAGTCAACCCTCTTCATAACAGCCTTGTTGTTTCGAATATTTTTGGATATTATAGCAAAATGTTGTTATAGAAAATATATATTATAACATAACATAAATATTAGTTCCGAAAACACTTGACTTTTATAGAAAAGTATTGTTATATAAAAATAATGTTATAAAAAGGTCTGACTGTATAGTATTTAAAAATATCGCATGCCGGTCAATAAAGTAGATAGATGTGTTCAAAACACAATATACACACACAACAAATATTGAGTAATTTCATTCTGTCGGTTAAGCTTTAGTGGATACCGGATAAAGTTGCTTATACTCCGTTCGTCTCATATTAATAGTCATGATTACTAAAAATAATTGTCTCAAATTATTTGTCATTTTAGAAGTTCAAGACAAATTGATTGTTTTTTTCCTTTTTTATCCTCAGTAATAATTGTTCTTGAAATTAGAGATAATACATAAATAGAATAAATATTCATTCTTAAGACATAAATAAGAACAAAATAGTCTAATCTTTTTCTTAATTAATATTTCTTAAGAGGTATGTAAAAGAAAATATGACATACAATATGAGATGGAGAAATTATTTAATGGTGATAGAAAACAAATATCGAGTGAAACAATTAAGTCAACTTGTTATTCTACCATTTTATTTTATATTGAATTTGAACCCACCGCTAAGCCTAAAAGAATGAAAAATCAAAATATGTATAAATGTAACCACTTATTGAATATATGTACTAATGGATCACACGTGTCCATCACTTTATGGTCAGTGGAGAATTTTGTGGAAATGTAACCACTTATTGAATAAAATCGCAGTACGATGTACTAAGTTTCTGTTATGCGCATGTTCGGAGAAAAAGTGGACCACAAGGATCTATTATACACATCCTTATTTTACATTTCTGCAAGAGATTATTTTCACGATTGGAATCCGTGACATAATGATCACATGTCAACAACTTTCTTATTTACACCAAAGCTCCCCTTCTGACCACTTATTGAATGACAAATCTAAAATTATAGACTATATTTACCCTAGCTAGAGGACCGGGCGATTGTTGGGAAAATGGGGAACAAATAAGAAGTATAATTAGCATCCACAAAACTGTCTGTGGGGAAGGAGTTGTATTATATTATATTATATTGTACTAGTTTTATTAATATAACATTTTGATAGATTATATTGTTTTATGTTATCACAACCAACAATAAAAAGAATAACTTGTATTTTAAAAAAAAATAAAAATAGACAAGATAAAATTATTATATAAAAAGAATAGGAGAAAAAGTAAAATAGATTATTTAATTACAAGTAAGGACAAGATGAGAGAAAAAAAGTAAGGTAATGATCAAAAGATGGCTTAAGGAAAATTGTGGCCCGAAGCCAAATTTTAATTAGAGGCCTTAAATGTATTTATTTTTTGTTTATTTTTTAATGATTACATACGGATCCATTTCTGTGTATCTTGATTATTCGCTCGGTTACCTGCTAGCTCCCACCGTTGGAGATACTTGGTAACTCAGTCTCACCTAGGCTTATATTATGTTTTATAAGAAACACACAATGGCAGTTAAGATAGTATTTTAATAAATTCTCATATTGTAATAATCTCAATTTTGTACTATAAGTTGATATCAAAATAATTTCATACATTTGGAATAATTCAAGTTTATTTTGACGTGAAAAAAATAATATTATTGGATCTCATCTACGAAAGATACTTCATTGTTTTAATTATCCGGTCGTCATCATGTTATTCATTTCGTATTTTGCATATTTTTTCTAAACTTTAATTATTTAACTAAATAACCTCTATCACATTCCAAAATATAAAGTATAAAATTTAATCTCTTTATTAATAAATTTATAATATATAAATAATGTATAAAAATAAATCATTTCGGGGCCTTCAACTGGGGGGCTTAAGGCAATTGCTTTAGCGGCCTCCCCGTTGACCTGATACTGGTAATGACGTGATCTTATCAAATAAGTCGTTACATAAAGTGATATTTTTTATGATTATATAACAATAAATTTAACGATATGATGCCATAAAATTTAAATAACAATCAAAATAAATATTATATTTAAAGTAATAATATAATATAATATAGTAAGTAACAATCGTCAGAACAAGCTAGGTATTATTTTACTCTCAGAAATTTTAGGTTCAAATCTAAAAAGGATAACTGCACCTAAAATGGGAAAAAATTCAAAAATAGCCAGATTTACAAGTGGTGATAGTCACACTTTCAAAAGTAATCAAAATTTAGTCACTTTTCATATAAAGATAAATCTGAACGAAAATACTCTTCAAAATTCAAAAAATACTCCAGCATAAGTATACTGGAGTTCCAGCATAAGTATACTGTTATTTTCTCAACAGATTAAATCACATGTTAATATGCCTGTCAAAAGTTATCTGTCCATATACCGGTAACCAAAAGTTGATGTGATATTATATATTATTCCGCCTGGAATTAAGTAATATCAAAACTAAAAATAAAATCCGGCCCACAAGTCCACAACAACACGATTTTATTCTAGAAGACCTTGGCCATCTCCTTATTTTGTAAAGAGCAATTAAATAACCGTCCAATTAGCTGCTTAAATTAAAAATAACAGATGGATGTGTTATATCAGTATGTAGTTTATGTATACTGATTGAAAATGTAAAAGGTGAATCCGATCAACTATTTATATAAGGACCCCTTTTATAAAAACGTCAACTTTCTTGTTCCCCAGGGCAAGTGCACAAATGACCATTTTTTCCGATGCTATTTAGAGATTAGGCAGTACTTATTTTGTCCTGGAATTTAAACTAAAGTCTTTAACTTCAAGACAATTCAAAACATTTTTGTCCTAAAAATTTGAACTGAAAAACTGAAATACAGGATGCACAAGCTTATTCTTAAATAGTAGCCCTTTGGAGTGGCTACCCAGTGTTATTTCTACGTGAAAATAGTACGGGCTAGCCAATTTTCAAAATTGATAATTGAAAAGTAGCTAGTGCTTGCAAAGTCATTGAAAAATAGCCAATATTTTGCTGCAATACAAAAAGTTGCAGTATAATATACTGGAGATTTATGCACCTGTGTATGAACTTCCATTATATTATGCTGAAACTCGAGCACACGGAACGTTACAACATAATATACTGGAGATTGGAGTACCTGTGTGTGAACTTACAGCATATTATGCTGCACCATTATATTATACTGGAACTCCAGTATATTATGATGGAAGTACACATGTAAAAAATTTGAGCTCCAGTATATTACACTGTAATATTTTTCAGATTTTGAATAGTGTTTTCGTTCAGTTTATCTTTACGTGAAAAGTGGTTGTGACTATTTTTAATAACCACTTGTAAATCTAGCTATTTTTAAATTTTCTCCGCATTTCTACTCGTTCCCTTCCGTCGTTCATTGGCCCAAGTACAAATAGGGTTGAGAGTCCAAAGAAAACGGGCCTTAACAGTCAAAGCCCAGTAAATTAGCAGCCCAAATTTTCTTCAATTCTGCTAAATAAACCCCACAAAAAGATGTTCAGTTTCCCTCTTTTCTACCCCTCTTCAGCGAAAAGATTCGAATTTGCAGCAGCCATTAAAGATGGGTGGGAGAGGAAGGTCTCGAACTCAAAGAAAACACTTTCGACAAAACAGAGAAAATGTTTGGAAACGCAGCAAACATGAAGACAACAATGTTACTACTACTAATGATGACAACAACAAAGAACAACAACCTAGTAATAAACCTCATTGGGAACCCTTTGCTACTCAAAATCTTGCCTTTGATGAGTATTATAAGGTAATAAAGATTTTATCTTTTTTGGTATTTGGGATGTGACCCAATGAAATCAATGCAGACTTAGGACAAAATGGAAGAAAAAGATCCATAATTTCTACTAATTGGGAATAGGTTTTTAGCCTTGTTAGAGAACTTTTAACTTATTATTAATATTACTACAATGCTACTGTTATTGATAAATATTGAACTTATTTGTCATCTTTATTTTTGTTTAGTATGACGACAGACATAAGTTGAGCTTAAATGGAGAAGTGCGGATTCATTAGCCGACCCCAACTAGTTTGGAATTGAGGCCTAGTTGTTGTTATTGTTATTGTTGTTGTTGGTATTTGGGATGTCGGTATGTGCTTATACGATTAGTTGGGTGATGGCATTTGAATATTTCTTGCCTTTGATTGGTATTACAAGGTAAAAAGTTTTTTTATCTTTTTGGTATTTGGGATGTATTTATCTGCTTAATGCTTAGTTTGACTATGGGGTTTGAATATTTCTTGCCTTTGACGAGTATTATAATGTAAAAAGTTTTTATCTTTTTGGTATTTGGGATGTATTAATGTGCTTTATGTTTAGTTGGATTATGGGGTTTGAATATTTCTTGCCTTTGATGAGTATTATAAGGTAAAATAGTTCCCTTTTTTTGGTTATATGGGTATGTGATTATATGTTAAGTTGGGTAATGGGGTTTAAGTTTTGTTTTGGTTGTAGGAGCAAGGAATAGTACCAACTGAAGAGTGGGATGCTTTTGTTGGCTGTCTTAGAACTCCTTTGCCTGCTGCATTCAGGATCAACTCCAGGTTTATGTGTATCCATTTTTTGGGTTTTAAGTTTGTTTCTTGATATATTGCTATATTGATGGAACTATTAGGGCTGTAGTTGGAGTATAGTTTAATGAATGCTTGCTCTTTCCTTATTGTTGTCTTTCTGGCTTTAAGATAAGTTGGATTTGAACAAGATTAAATTTGTGTTTTTTTATTGTTGAAAGGAAGCTAAATGTGCTATGTGTTACAAAAATTGACTGAAAAGTGCAGTTGAAGTTGTGTACTTTTGAGCATGTCCCTTACAAAATTTCACAAGCTCTAGCAGCACAATATGTAAAGCTTCATTTCATGTGCTTCTTATGGTACAATGGATTTTACTACGTTAGACCCAAATTCGGCGGTGGATATACATGCTTCCTCTTATCACAATTGCATGAGCATGACAAATGCACCTTGTTCAAAGTGGCTGTGTGCTACTATTAGCATATACCTGTAATAACCTAATCTCATCATTTCTTATTATCATATGAGGTGCTTCTTTTAAAAGTTTTAAAGTTGGATTTTAGAAGAAAGTGCATTGCTCTAAAATAAGAGGTTAAATATAGCAAAGTCCTGCTTCTAGTTCCAAGTAGCATGTGAGATTGAATAAACTTTTTTGTGGTAGCCTACTCTTATCAGAAGTTCTTAGAACTCTAAGAACAAAGAAACATTTTATAAAATCAAATCATACTGAGCTTCCCGTTTTGTTAATGTTGCAGTAGCCAGTGCTATATGGATATTCGGACCAAGTTGGAGAACGATTTTATGAAATCTGTTCAGGCAGAGGTTGATCAACTGAATTATGTTTACCTTTCATACTAATTATGAACTTTCGTTATTACATATACAGTTTTTAGAGGATAATTACCCTGCTGCTTACTGTTTCTCTATTTTAAGTATGATTCAGGGTGTTGATGGAAGCGAGGTCGAGGGAATAAAACCATTACCTTGGTACCCGGAGAATCTTGCTTGGCAGTCTAATTTTTCACGCAACCAGTTGAGGAAAAACCAAATACTTGAGAGGTTAGTGATGCAATTTCTGTTTATGTGTTATAACTTTCTACAGACTCAGTTGATAATTGTTTAGTGAGAAATCATTTATAGGTATATGACAAAAAGTAGCACATTTTTTTCCTCAAAATGATTGTTACGGGGTGTTAAATGCTAAGCGTTGCTTCCAGGGCTTTGGTCTAGTTGTAAGAGTGTAGTTTGTGATGTGTGGGTTAGGCGGACTTCACAGGTTCGAAACCTGCTGTAGACGAGAGCCTGGTATTTAAGTGGAGAAGGGTAGAGGGGCGAGCGGCGAGCCTATCATCCACCGTGTTTTGAACCGTGCTCCATCGACCCTCAGTGATTTTCTTTGTTATATGAAAAGTAAAAAGGTCAATATTTTGGGACGGATTTTAACAGGAGTAAAAACAAAATAGGATGCAGGGAGTATAAAAATTTGCATTGTGACTTATTCCAAAGAAAAAAGCTCACTGTTGACAGCACATATAGTATCTTACATTAAATATTGCTTATTATTTCATAGATACTGTTGAAGAAGAATCACATGCAAATTAATAAAGCTTGCAAGTTTATTTATTTTTTATTTTTTTATTAAAAAAGTTGCACATTTTGCTTTTAGTTTTTGAACTGCATATTGCATAGTGAGAACTGTTTTATATAGAAAGTTAAGGAGAATTTGTAAAGCTAAAATGACTATCAGAAATTAATGAATCCTGTAATTCCATCAGAATCTTTACGTAATCAAGAAATGATTTGACTTTTTATTAAAGACAATTTCTGATTCTCTCTGCTCAACAGTTTGAGGTAATTACTATAAACTTTCAGGTTCCATGAGTTCTTGAAGCTACAAAATGAAATTGGAAACATTACGAGACAGGAGGCCGTTAGCATGGTTGGTCAAGTTGACCTTCATCTCTCTGTGTTTCCATGTTGGAATATCCCATTGCAGATTTATTTAATACATCTCCCTTTATTGACTTCATCTTGTGACTGCTTTGATTCAGGTTCCTCCCTTGTTCCTGGATGTACGTCCAGATCATTTTGCTCTTGACAGTAAGCTATTTCTTACGGGCTCCAAATTACATTTGCATGTTATCTTCTTTTTTGGTTATGCAATATTTCACATATTTCATTCTGAATGCTTTCTGTATCTTGACTGTTCCTATAATCATGCAGTGTGCGCAGCTCCCGGTTCGAAAACATTTCAGTTGCTTGAGATGATTCACCACTTGGCTGAACCAGGGAAATTACCTAGTGGAATGGTCTTTTTCTTTCCAATGCAGCTTTTGTGCTTGCCTTTTCAAATGTCCAATCTTTTTTGTTTTCATGCGAACTCTGTGTACCTCTGTAACATCGACTTGTTTTTTTTTTGGAATGACTCTTTATATAGGTCTTAGCAAATGATGTTGATGTCCAACGGTGTAACCTTCTTATTCACCAAACGAAGAGAATGTCTACTGCTAACTTGATCGTCACAAACCATGAAGCGCAGCACTTCCCGAGCTGTCATTTAAGAGGAAATTTTACAAATGGTTCTGAGACTCAAAAAGTGAGGGAATTAGATATTAATCAGCTTCAATTTGATCGTGTCTTGTGTGATGTTCCATGCAGTGGTGATGGTACTCTGCGCAAGGCTCCTGATATATGGAGGAAATGGTAGTTATTACATACTACTGTAGTTCGTATCACTCTCGTTTTACTGCATATGATGGTTTCTAATGTCCACCTTCTTCCTCCTCCTTTGTTTGCATCATACAGGAATACTGGAATGGGTATGGGTCTCCATGGGCTACAGATTCAGATAGCAATGCGAGGTTCCTTGCTNCCCCCCCCCCCCCCCCCCCTCTCTATGATGCTCATTCAGAGACAATGTTACATACTGTGCATTTCTCAACCTCTTCTTGTTTCTCTTATTTCTCACAATATTTACTAATTACTCCTTTCTGCATTTACGTCAAGTATATTTAGTTTTATTATACTTCTTACTTTATTTTGTATAATATTGGCCTAAAATGAATTTAAATGTAGAAATATGGTCAGTGAAGATTCATATAGCTGACCAAACCCAATTTGTTTGGAATTGAGGTGTAGTTACTCTTTACCCTTTTCGGGGTAGGGGTAAGGTCTTACACTCTACTCTCCCCAGACCCCACTAGTGGGATTTACTGGGTATGTTGTTGTTGTTGCTACAGTATTCTGTATATTAAGCCTTATACAGTGCTATGTGATATCTTCTTTCCTTCTGCCTCGCCTTTAGTAGATACGCGATTGATTAAAAACATATATTGCAGGATTGTCTTTGCTTAAAGTAGGTGGAAGGATGGTTTATTCAACTTGTTCCATGAATCCCATTGAGAACGAGGCCGTGGTTGCTGAGGTAACTCATAGGAAGAATGCTGGCATATGAATTAACATTTTGTTGCTTACAATATTACTCTTTTATTCAACAGTAACAATTATGTCTCAATCCCAAGCTAGCTGGAATTTGTTCTATAATTCCTCACGATTCATGTCGCTCCATCGAGGCCCTTCTCAATCAAATATTCAATAGTTTAGGCTCTCCAACACTAGAAGTTCTCTTCATTTTCTACTCTCATGCAAATTTGTTAGAAGACTCTACATCAAACCTATAGTTGAGTATGGAGCAAGGGCGATCCATCTTGATGACGAAATCCACGATAACAAGAGATCGAAATTTTATCGTTCCACGTCCGCTCGTTCTCCACTCTTCAAATTCCCAATGAACAAAATGACGTTGACCTATCATTTGTTCGAGTATGGAGCATTCAAAAAACTTGGAGATCCAACTACAAGAAGACATGCATCCTGATACAACATACTCCCTCCATTTCAATTTACGAGACACACTTTCCTTATTAATTCGTTCCAACGTGAAGGACACATTTCCATATCTGGGAAACAATTTAACTTTAAACTTTTCATTTTACCGTTAACGAGACGCTTTTATGCCACCTGTTATGGCACCACAAAGCTTTTACCGTTTAAGCTTTTAAGACCACATATTTAAAAGTATTTTTTTTCTTAAACTCCGTGCCAAATCAACCTACATGACATAAATTGCAACGGAGGGAGTAGTTCCTATAGAACCTATCACTAGAATACCCCTAGAGGGATAAGGCTAAGTGGAGAGAAAAGTTTCTTCACGAGAACAAAATTATTAAGTGACTGGTCTTGGTTGACTGTGGTTGGGGAGACCTAGGATAAAAGGCACCTCTCATGGAGCTTTAGGTCCTTGCATTTGCTGCAAAATTTTCGTTGTCGAATAGACAAATACCATGCTGAATTTTCTCTCTTCAAGTTTCTATCCTACCCCACCTTTGGGTTATTTGAATTTTGTATATTGCGTGTATTATTTTCATGTGGACTATTGATACAATGCAAGTACACTTGCTGTTTGATTTGTTAGCATGATTATCTGTCTTTTACATCAACTTCAATCCTTTAATAACCCTTTTGTAATCCATTTCAATTAAGTAATTAACTATTACCTATTGTTGACACTGTATAAACGTTTCACGGGAAGTGCTTGGTTTCATCTTGATTGGTGTACAATTTTATCAAAAAGTGCCACAAAGCTTCTTTAACTTGGTAGTCGAATTGTCCCAAGTGTTGCAACCACTACAACATGCTTTCCTGCTTCCTTTTTTTCTTTAAATTTATAGCTGATGATTAATCAGAATAAGTTTCCTGAGAAGCAGAGATTATACATAATACGTACATGCATAAATATATGTGTGAGTATGTTGCCTTGGAACTTCATAAGTACTTAAAACTTCCTTTTCGTCCTCCCAAACTGTCTTGTTATATTGCAGGTCTTGCGGAGATGTGGGGTGTCCGTTGAACTCGTTGATGTGTCCAGTGAGCTTCCTCAGCTTGTTCGCAGGCCAGGTCTTAAAAAATGGAAGGTGTGGTTTTTTTTTCATCCTTAACTTTCGTGTCTTGTCTCCATGTTATGTGATCTATATATAACAGATTGGGGTCTATGTGCAACCAAAACCTCTCCCCCCCCCCCCCCCCTCAAAATAGGCCGTCTAGTGCTATATCTCGTTCGTGATCCCCACTCCCCCCGCGCGCGGGGGTGGGGGCAGAGAGTCCTGTCCGTTATAACCATCTTTTATGTAGAAAGGGAGAGAAAGGTGTGTTTGGAGATGCATTCTGTATCTACAGAATGGTCTCCTTTTTCAGCTAATGTCACATGGTTGTGGGATTTTGTGTGCATCAAGCTCGTGATGCTATTAGTCTATATCTGAAAGGTGGGGGCCTAAATATTCTCACATAATAGTCTATATGTGGTGAGCAAATCTGGGGAGGAAATCAATATGGCCAGAGGAACTTTCATATACTAAGGTTGGAATATGACCTTACCGAAAAAAGGAAAAAAAAACTAAGGTTGGCTTATATTCCCTTTTCTGATATGAAATTTAAATCGGTTCATGAGATTTTTGGTTAAGGCTGAGTATTCCTTTTGCTTATTTCTGATATTTCGCATGCATGGAGCTTTAACCTCGTTCCAGGAGGTAGGGATTGGGAATTTAGTGTTCACGAGCATGAGAATGAATTCCTTCTAAGTGTTAGTGGAGTATAAAATTTAATAGTCCTGTCATCCCAAATTTTTTGGCGGTATTTGACTGAAAATGGGGTTTAAGAAAATAACAAAGACGTTTGACACATATACTGAATATGCATCAAATACCAAAAGTATCCTCAGTACCAAGCTATTTGCTAGTGGACACTGAAACAGGTCATGTCAAGGTAACAGTGGAAATATAGAAATTAATTAGTTTCTATATAGAAATGCGTCAATCTCTTGGAGGGTCAAAAAAAGAAAGAGGGGCAAACAAATCGGGATGAAGTGAGTATTCCGCTGTATGATTCTTGTACTGTTCCCAAGAATGCTAGGAAGTGATCACATGAACTGCTTTTAATAATCTGGACGACCTTTAATTGATGGTGTCTGTATTTGCAAGTTCTATTAATCTTTTAGTAGCATTAGACAGATTCCATTCCTTATACTGCATGATTTTATGTGATGTTTGTTCATCTGTACGTGCAGGTTCGAGATAAAGGAATATGGTATGCTTCTTACAAAGATGTTCCCGATAATCGCAGAGGTGGTGTTGTTCACGGGATGTTCCCATCTGGCAAAACCTATGCGGATGCATCTGAGCAAAATGATGATGCAACTAGAGCTCAAATGTCTGATAATGGAAATAATGGTAATTCTGAAAATGACATGTCGGTGTTGGAGGATTCTGCAGCTGCAACTACAATCTTGGATGATGAGGAAGTTTCAACTCTACCGCTGGAACGTTGTATGAGGATAGTGCCGCATGATCAGAATAGTGGAGCCTTTTTTATTGCCGTATTTCACAAGCTTTCTCCTTTGCCAGGTGAGCTTAAAATTTGAACACCCATAGTTTCATTAGTACATTTATCAGAAAATTGGATCATTTGTCATTTGATTTTCTGTATTACGTAACTGTTAAGGTACATTTTTCCTTTTCTGGCAGCTTCAGCCTTTCAGCAGAAGAAACCTGTCTCTCTGCGGGAGAAGTTGAGTTCCAGTAATATTCAAGCTGAAAGTTTAACAACTAAGGTTAAAGAAGATGAAGATGTTGAGGATGTTAAGCCAGTGGATTCTGTTGGTAACGAAGATGTGACTATGGATAATGCTGATATTCAAGCTGAAAGTTTAACGACCGAGGTTAAAGAAGATGTAAATGTTGAGGATGTTAAGCCAGTGGATTGTGTTGGTAGCGAAGAGACGACTACGGTTGATGCTGGTAATGGAACCGATGAAACTACTTTGGATACCGAGTGCAGTGAAACATTGGAGAAAAATGAGAAAGAGGAAACTCAACCTTCTACTGATACAAGAGCTGAGCCTGAGGCTAATAGAGGGAAAAGAAAGTTACAAATGCAGGGCAAGTGGAGAGGGGTTGACCCGGTTATATTCTACAAAGAGGAGGCAGTTGTGGGTAAGATAAAGGATTTCTATGGTATCAAGCACTCGTTCCCATTCGAAGGACATCTAATTACGAGGAATAGCGATATGAACCATGTGAAGAGAGTTTATTATGTGTCGAAGTCTGTGAAGGAAGTTCTGCATCTCAATTTTCTAGCTGGTCAGCAGCTTAAAATTGCTTCAGTTGGGCTCAAGATGTTTGTAAGTCTATCTGAATTTGACACTTGATTTCCCTTGGTGAGATTTTTGTCCAAATTTGACACATCTCTTCGTGGAGATTTTGTCACCCTTAACACTTAACTTCTCTTCATAGGGCTTTTGTCATAATAGTAAAAATTGCACCAGCAATAATTATGCCTCGTCCCCAAACAAGTTGGGGTCAGCGAAATAGCAAAAGTGGCAATCCCCAACCCCCTCTTTGTTTCCTTAAAATGAAAGTAAGACTAAGGAGCGAGAAGAGAGGGTGTCGATATTTTCCCAATATCTTCTTGCCAGCACTATTTAGATGACCTGTTTGCTTTGGCTCTTTCTACATTGCAGGAGCGCCAAACTTCAAAAGATGGTGCATCTGCCCCATGTATATTCCGCATATCATCTGAAGCGTTGCCTTTAATGCTGCCATATTTAACAAAACAAATATTATACGCATCTCCTGTGGACTTCAAGCATCTTTTGCAGTACAAGAGCATTAAATTTGGTGATTTTGTGGATGCTGGATTTGGTGAAAAGGCCTCACAGCTGTTGATGGGTTGTTGTGTGTTTGTTCTGAACAAAGGTCAGAAGTAATGTAGCGTTTGGCGTTGACCTTACTTGCAAACACTGAAATCATTATTTGCATGTTGAAGTTTGGCCATCAGTTTTGCGAATACTAAATTTCAGTGTTTGAAATACTGGTGAAATATTGAAATATTTGTTTGCAAAACTCATTTCCAACGCAACTTTAACTTCCAAATACACTTTATAAACGTCAACTTTGAATACTCTTTTTTCAACTTCAACCAAATGTTGTCCAAACGCCTACACATTATGCCTCATTTCCTAGCAAAAAATCCTCATTGATTTGCTTCTGATTAAGTTTGGTTGATTGTGTCGTGCAGACAATAAGACACTGTCAGAAGCTCAAGCGGATCCATCAACTATCGCTATAGGATGCTGGAGAGGCAGATCTAACATCTCAGTGATGGTCACTGCACTTGATTGCCAAGAGCTCCTCGAAAGGATGTCAATGGGTGTGGAAGAGGAAACAAATTCGTCCTTGCCGGAAACCAATACATCAGCTGCAGAGGCAGATGAAATAGTTGAAGCAGTGGAAGATGAAGTTAAAGAGGACACTAAACAACCATGAGAATACTCCTATATAAAACTAACATTTGTGAAGGCTGTTATAGATGTATCATGATTATGAATTTAGTAATTGCTTGTTTGTAGCTTTGCTCTAGTTTTATTCAATATATCCACAACAATCATCTTCAGATGAAGATAATTTCAAGAATCCCTTTAGATTGTTATTTTATGCACTTAAATCAATATGTGAAGAATTAAGTACCATATTTATGAGCCTTGTATTTAAACTTTGTTTCCACTTTCTGCAGCCAATTGCTGGCTAGTGCATAGCTGCATTATGATATTGGGAGAAGATAAAACGTATTTTTGCAAAGGGGAGGGAGGGAAGAGGCAGACAACACAATAGAATAGCTTCATTTAGCACTAACTGTTTGTTTTTATATTTTGACTATTTCTATTCCATTTTAATTGCTGCCTTGGCTTCAGTCCTCTTTTTATGTTGTTGTTTGTACTTGTTGTCATTACTTCTTTTATCTTTTCGTTAGTCGAGGATCTTTCGGAAATTGCTTCTCTGCCCTCCAGAGTAGGGGTAAGGTTGCGTACATCTCATCCTACCCCACTTGTGGAAACTTATTGGATTTGTTTTTTGTAACGACCCAGTCAGTGGTTTTGAGGATTATAGCCACGTTCCCCCATTTATTGCCTATTCCATGCTCATTTGTTGTTATGTGACTTGCCGGGGTAATTAGTTTAGTTTCGGGGATGTTTCGGAATGAGTTGGGACACTTAGTCCCAAGTTTGGAAGCCTAAATTGAAAGAGTTGACTGGATGTTGGCTTATGTGTAAATGGTTCCGGAATGGAGTTTTGATGGTTCCGATAGCTCTGTATGGTGGTTTTAGACTTAGTGCGTCCAAATATTGATTTGGAGGTCCACATGTGATTTTGGCTTGAATTGGCGAAAGTTGAAAAGGTTGACGTTTGGAGAGTTAGAAGTTTGACTGAGAGTTAACTTTGTTGTCACCAGACTCGGATCATGGTTCCGGAAGTTGGAATAGGTCTGTTGTCATTTATGACTTATGTGCAAAATTTGAGGTTAATTGGAGTTGGTTTGGTATGTTTCGGCATTAGTTTTGGAAGTTAGAAATTCATAAGTCCATTAGGCTTGAATCGATGCGCCATTCATGGTTTTAGTGTTGTTTGATGTGATTTGAGTATTCGAGCGAGTTCGTATGATGTTTTAGGACTTGTTGGTATGTTTAGTTAAGGTCCTGGGGGCCTCGGGTGTGATTCGGATCATGTTCGGTGCATTTTGGAACTTTGAGGAACTGCTGATTTTCTGTCGCTGGTTTCCTCTTTCATGATTGCGGAGAGGGAGACGCGATCGAGTAGCAAGAATGATTATGTGACCACGAAGCTTCGGGAGGCAGTGCTACGCGAACGTGTGTGTTAGGTCGCGTCTGCGAAGAAGAAAGGAGGAGGCTGGTAGTCCACGCGATTTATTCTTCGCGATCGACGATCGGTAGTTTGAGGAGTCTGTGAATCGTGTTCACGACTTGTTCGCGTTCGCGAAGAGTACTTTGAGGACAACTTGATTTTTATTCTTTGCAATCACGAGGTACTTTCCGCGATCTCGAAGAGGAACATCTGGGCAGAATATAAGATTTCAAAATCGAGAGTTAGAGTATTATTTCATATTTGGACTTTGAGAGCTCGGATTGGGGCGATTCTTGGAGGGATTTTCAAGGAATTGATTGGGATAAGAGATTCCAACTCGGATTTGGTTAATATACATGAATCTATCATTGTTTTTATCATTTAATTAGTGCTTTGGGTTGGAAAAATTGGAGAAAATTATAGAAACTTCATAGGCTTTAATTTGAGAATTTGACGGTCGAGTTGTGATCGGAATTGAGTAATTTTGGTATAGTTGGACTCGTGATTGAATGTGTGTTCGAATTTTATTAATTTTGTCGGATTTCGAGACGTGGATCCGGGGTTAACTTTTTGAGTTGACTTTTTGACTTTTGTTAAAGAACTTATCTTATTCATATAGAATTGATTCCTATAGCTTGTGTTGATTGTATTGAGTTGTTTGTGTCTAGATTAATTCGTTCGGAGGCTGATTCGCGAGGCAAGGGCTTGTTGGAGTAGATGTTTGCACGATTTGAGGTAAGTAACACTTCTAAACTTGGTTCTGAGGGTATGAAACCCTGAATTACGTGTTATGTGGTTGGTGTTGAGGTGATGCACATGCTAGGTGCGGACGTGTGGGCGTGCACCGTAGAAATTGTGACTCAACCAATTCCGTGAAACTGTGTAGTCATCTAATCTTAGTATTATTCGTCTACTCTCCATGTGTTGGAGGAATTAAGCTGTGATTCTTGTTAGAAATTATGTTTAGGTTATATGCTAGTACTGTTGGGACCCACATAGGTCGTTTGTTGTTGAATTATTTGCAAATTTGCAATCATGCACTGAGTCATATCTATCCTTGCATATCATATCTCAGTCTCTGTTGCCATTATTGTTACATCATATTATCATTGTTTAGATTGATAGTTATGAGATTTTGTGAGCCCGAGAAACTGGTGAGATTGATGACTTAGTGAGGCCGATGGCCTAATCGTGAGTGATATTTATGGGATCGAGCTGCACGTTACAACAAGCTTTATTGATTGGCTTATATTAGCGGGGCAGGATCTGCCCCTCCAGAATCTGATGATAACGACCCGGCGGATCATTTTGAGAGTTAGAGCCCCGATCCCCTAATAACTGCTTTCCCCATATTTGTTTCCGCTATTGGGACTTTTCAGAGTGATTAGCTATGAAATTCGGAGAGCTTTGGGACACTTAGTCCCTAATTATGAGTTTAAGCCTTAGAAATGGACCGTAGTTAGAACTGTGTGAAGACGGGTCCGGAATGGAATTCTGTCGACTCCGTTAGCTCCGTTAGCTCTGTTGAGTGATTTTGGGGTTAGGAGCGCGTCCGGAATGTGTTTTCGAGGTATGTAGTAGGTTTAGGCTTGAATTGGCGAAAGTTAGATTTTCGGCGATTTCGGCCGATAGGTGAAATTTTGATATCGGACTCGGAATGGAATTCCGGGAGTGGATGTAGGTTCGTGCTGTCATTTGTGACCTGTGTGTCAAATTTGAGGTCATTCGGACTAGTTTTGATGTGTTTCGGCATCGTTTGTAGATTTGGAAAGAATGCTAAGTCCTTAGGCTTGAATCCGTGTGTAATCCTTGTTTTTGGTGTTATGTGATGCGATTTGAAGGCTCGACTAAGTTTGAATGAGGTTATGGGACTGGTTGGTGGTTTTGGTTGAGGTCCCGGGGGCATCGGGTGTGTTTCGGATGCTCAACGGGAATAATTTTGGACTTAAGCTATTGCTGCTGTTGCTGAACCTGTCATTTACGCACCTGCGGATGTGGGACCGCAGGTGCGGTTCCGTAGAAGCGAGGGGAGGAGTCGCATGCGGTTTTAGGCTTAGGGGTCAGTGGTCACAGGTGCGTCTCATGTACCGCAGATGCGGAGCTTGAGGAGATTCGTGATTTCTGTAGATGCGGAGCCCAAGCCGCAGAAGCGGAACAACAGGTGCGAGCCGCGCTGGGCAGAAATAATAAAAATTGAGGGTTTGAATTCATAACTTCTAAAATCGATTTGGGGCTCGGGAATAGGCGATTTTGGGTGGATTTTGAAAAAGAGATCTGTAGGTCACAATTCCTAATCCTATTTCTTTTGTATTTCAACAATCTATAGTAAGTTCTTCAATCTAATTAAGAAAAATTGTGGGAAAAAGTTTGAAAATGGGAGAAAAGTCCCCCAATTGAGAATCCGAGTTTTGAGTGAGATTTTGACGTCGGATTTTGATGATTTTTGGTTGAGTGTACTCGTGAGTGAATGGGTGGAATTTGTGACTTCACCCGATTCCGAGTCGTGGGTCCGGGAGAATTTTTGGGCAATTTTCCTAATTTCGTGCATTAGCTTCGAATTTATTTGTTAAACTAGTTGCTTGTAGTGATATTCACATTATGTAACTTATTTGAATAGATTCGCGCCATTCGAAGTTTGGTACTCGTGGCAAGAACGTGATTTCGAGTTGATTTGAGCAGTCGAGGTAAGTGGCCGACCTAACTCTGCGTTGGGGATTTCCCCTTAGGTTGTTTTGACATTTATTGTTGTGTGGGTGCCGTGTACGTGAGGTGACGAGTACGTACACGAGTCATTATTGCAAAAATCCCATATTCCCTTCCTAAATTATGAACTGTTCTTTCTTCTATTAAATGTGCCCTAATGTGTTAAACTGTTTTGCTTAGTTTAGGAAAACATGCCTACGTGTCTAGTTGTCTATTTGATACTCTGTGTACCATGCTTAGCTAGTTTTCCTTACCTGTGATTAGATGAACTATATAAATTGATGTTATCTCTGGAATTCATCCTGCATCGCATATTTAAATGGGACTACTGATGTATTCCGCGAGATCCCCCTGTACTGCATATTTAAATTGGGACTACAAACGTATTCCAGGAGATCCCCTTATACTGCATATTTATTTTGGGACTACGGACGTATTCCGGGAGATCCCCCTGTACTGCATAATCATTTGAAACTACGGGACGGTATCCCAGGAGATTCCACTTTGTGATACATTGTGTTGAGCCGAAGACTCTTTTACTGTAAAACTTATATTGTTTTCTTAAACTGCTTACTGTAGATATTACGTATCTTTTGTGATGTTTTAAATTGACTTATTTTAGAAATCCAGTAGATCCTTAACCTGGCCTCGTCACTACTTGACCGGGGTTAGGCTTGGCACTTACTGGGTACCAAATATGGTGTACTCATGCCCTTCCCTGCACATGTTTCCAGGTACGAGCTATCAGCCTCGTGGTTAGTTGTTGCTGCTGATTCTAGGAGACTGCAAGGTATTTCTGCCGCGTCCGCAGAATCCTCCGAGTCCCCTTCCATTCTATCTTATAGAGATTTTTCTTATGTACTTTCCAGTTTTTGTTAGAGCTACGGTAGTGTTGGAAGCTTGTGACTGTCTGTGACATTTCGGGTCTTGGGGAGTTATATTTTGTATGAACCGAGCAACCAGTATGTTATTTATATCATTTCCCTTATCCCTTTTATTTCTTGTGTTTATTTCAATTTTCCCTTTTAGTAGGCTTATCTAGTCGTAGAGAATAGGTGTCGTCACAACACCTTCGGAGGGTAAATCGGGTCGTTACAAGTTGGTATTAGAGCGTCTAGGTTCATAGGAGTCACAAGTCACAAGCCGATTTATTAGGGTCTCGCGGATCCATACGGAGACGTCCGTATCTATCTTCGGGAGGCTATGTAACTGTTAAGAACAATCATATTTCTTTGATTTCCTTGTCGTGCGAGTGATTGACATCAAAATTCTAAAATTCTATTATATTCTTTCCCACAGATGGTGAGGACCGTACTGGGAGGACCAACGATCAGCCACCCGAGCCTCCATCCAGATCCGCTAGAGATCGTGGTCGGGGTAGAGGACGACCACGCGGTGCAGCCCGAGCACCTGCGAGAGCTGCGCCAGTGCCCCCAGCAGCTCCAGCTGGAGGGTCGGCACTGGAGATTCATGTTGCTGCTCCAGCCTTCCAGGAGACTTTAGCTCAGTTCATGAGCATGTTCAGCACTCTAGCTCAGGCTGGACTACTTCCGATATCTCCCGCTACATCTCATGCCGGGAGAGGGGCCAGGTTGATCAGGCCCCGGAGTATATTCCTATGTCCCCAGTGGCTCCGGTACAGCATGAGACCAGGGTAGCTGCTTCTCAAGCAGAGCAACTCAGACTTGAGAGGTACAAGAAGTACCGCCCACCTACTTTCAACGGACTAGCTTCAGAGGATGCTCTGGGTTTTCTTGAGGAGTGCCATCGTATTCTCCGCACTATGGGAATTGTGGAGACTAGTGGGGATTCTTTCACCGCTTTCCAGCTGAGGGGAGCGGCATATCAGTGGTGGCGTGCCTATAAGCTGAGTAGTCCGGACGAGGCAGCCTCACTCACTTGGACTCAGTTTTCAGAGATGTTTCTGAGTATGTCCCTCAGAGCCTCAGGGATGCTTGGCATGCGGAGTTCAAGCAGTTGCGCCAGGGTACTATGGCTGTGTCAGAGTATGCAGCCCGTTTCAGTGAGTTAGCTCGGCATGCACCGGCTTTGGTTGCCACAATCAAAGAAAGGGTTCGTCGCTTCATTGAGGAACTTCACCCCAGTATTCGGACCAGTATGGCCAGAGAGTTGGAGATGGATATCACTTATCAGCAGGCAGTGAGTATTGCCAAGAGAGTAGACGACATGTTTGCCCGGGACCGAGAGGAGAGAGAGGCCAAGAGGTCTCGAGAGACTGGTCATTTTTTAGGAGCTCGTGCACCAGCAATACGCTATGGTAGGGGTTTTGTGAGTCGCCCTGTTCATTCATCTCTTCCAGCAGCCAGCGGTATTCCAGCTCCTCCTAGACCTCAGGAGCCCTATTATGCACCGCCAATATCCAGTATGCCTCTAGTTAGAGGTGCTATTACCAGCCAGCCCAGCAGGCCAACTCCTATTCAGTCTCAGCCGCAACATCCTCTGAGGGGTTATTTTGAGTATGGTGACACTCGTCACATGATTAGAGATTGCTCCAGAGCTAGGAGGGGTGAGCCTCCACAGTCTTATCAGCCTCCACGTGCTCCACTAGGTCCTCCGGCTATTCTTCCAGCCCCAGCTGCCACTCCACCTCCTCAGCCAGCTCGAGGTGGAGGTCGGGGAGGTAGAGTCGCCCTAGAGAGGGAGGCCAGGCCAGATACTATGCCCTTCCATCCCATTCCGAGGCTGTTGCTTCAGATTCAGTCATCACATGCATTGTCCCTGTCTGTCATAGGGATGCATCAATATTATTTGACACAGGCTCTACATATTCATATGTGTCATCTTATTTTGCTCCACATTTGGGGATATCTCGGGATTATTTGAGTTCCCCTGTTTATGTATCTACTCATGTGGGAGACTCTCTAGTTGTGGACCGTATATTGGTCGTGTTTGATTACTCTTAGTGGTTTTGAGAACATGGCTGATTTGTTATTACTCAGCATGGTAGATTTCGATGTTATCTTGGGTATGGACTGGTTGTCGCCCCATTATGTTATTCTTGACTGTCACGCTAAGACCGTGACACTGGCTATTCCAGGCTTGCCGAGATTAGAGTGGAGAGGTACCTTAGAGTATACTTCCCGCATGGTCATTTCATTTCTTAAGGCTCAACGGATGGTTGAGAAGGGGTGTGATGCATATTTGGCCTATGTGAGATATGTCAGTGTTGATACCCCTCCAGTTGAGTCAGTCCCAATAGTGAGGGAATTTCCTGATGTATTCCCAGCTGATCTTCCGGGTATGCCGCCCGACAGAGATATTGATTTTGACATTGATTTGTTGACGGACACTCAGCCTATTTTCTATTCCTCCTTACCGTATGGCTCCTCCTGAGTTGAAGGAGCAGTTGCAGGAGTTGCTTGATAAGGGTTTTACCAGGCCCAGTGTATCACCTTGGGGTGCTCCAGTGCTATTTGTGAAGAAAAATGATGGCTCTATGCGTATGTGTATTGATTATCAATAACTGAACAGGGTTACAGTGAAGAACATGTATCCTTTGCCTTTCATTGATGATTTATTCGACCAGTTACAGGGTTCCAGAGTATCTCCAAAATTGACTTGCGATCTAGCTATCATCAACTGAAGATTCGGGAGCCGGACATCCCGAAGACTGCCTTCAAGACCAGATATGGTCACTATGAGTTTCTTCTCATGTCATATGGGCTGACCAATGCCCCAGCATCTTTTATGCATTTGATGCACAGTGTGTTCCGGCCTTATCTTGATTCCTTCGTCATTGTGTTTATTGACGACATCCTGGTATATTCCCGATCACGGGAAGATCATGAGCAACACTTGAGGACTGTGCTTCAGACCTTGAGGGAGAAGAGATTGTATGCAAAATTCTCTAAGTGTGAGTTCTGGCTTGATTCAGTGACATTCTTGGGCCACATAGTGTCTTGTGATGGGATAAAACTAGATTCGAAGAAGGTGGAGGTGGTGCAGAGTTTGCCTAGATCATCATCAGCTGTGGAGATCCGCAGTTTCCTTGGTTTGGCAGGGTACTACTGTCACTTTGTAGAGGGATTTTCATCTATTGCAGCATCTATGACCAAACTGACCTAGAAGGGTGCTCCGTTCAGGTAGACCGAAGAGTGTGAGGAGATTTTTCATAAGCTCAAGACAGCTTTGACTACGACCCTAATATTAGTGTTGCCTACAGGTTCGGGGTCCTACACTGTCTATTGTGATGCCTCAAGGATTGTCCTTGGAGCAATATTGATGCAGGACGGTAGGGTGATTTCCTACGCTTCCAGGCAGTTGAAGGTGCATGAGAAGAATTATCCGGTTCATGACCTCGAGTTAACAACTATTGTTCACGCCCTGAAGATTTGGCGTCATTATTTGTACGGTGTTCCCTGTGAGATTTACACTGATCACTGGAGTTTACAGAACTTGTTCAGGCAGAAGGACCTTAATCTACGTCAGCGGAGGTGGTTGGAGCTACTTAAAGACTATGATATCACTATATTATACCACCCGGGGAAGGCCAATGTAGTGGCCGACGCCTTAAGTCACCGGGCAGAGAGTTTGGGGAGCTTGGCATATCTTCCAGCAGCTGAAAGGCCTTTAGCCTTGGATGTTCAGTCTTTAGCCAACCAGTTCGTGAGGTTGGATATTTCAGATCCTAGCCGGGTATTAGCTTGTGTGGTTGCTCGGTCTTCTCTTTATGACCGCATCAGAGAGCGTCAGTATGACGACCCCTACCTTCTGGTTCTTCAGGACAGGGTCCGACGAGGTGATGCCAGGGATGTGACTATAGGTGATGATGGCGTGATGAGGATGCAAGTTCGGATTTGTGTGCCTAATGTGGACGGGCTTCGGGAGTTGATTATGGAGGATGCCCATAGCTCGCGGTACTCCATTCATCCGGGTGCCGTGAAGATGTACCAGGACCTGGGACAACACTATTGGTGGAGGAGGATGAAAAAGGACATAGTGGGATTTGTGGCCAAGTGTCTCAACTGTCAGTAAGTTAAATATAAACATCAAAGACCAGGAGGATTACTTGAGCAGATTGAGCTTCTAGAGTGGAAGTGGGAGCGAATCACCATGGACTTTGTAGTTGGACTTCCACGGACTTTGAGAAAGTTCGATGCTATTTGGGTGATCGTGGATTGGGGCTGACTAAGTCAGCTCATTTCGTTCCGGTGCTGACCACTTATTCTTCAGAGAGATTGGCTGAGATCTATATCAGAGAGATCGTCCACCTTCATGGTATTCTAGTATCTATCATTTAAGACAGAGGTACACAATTCATATCACGGTTCTGGAGAGCCGTTCAGTAGGAGTTGGGTACCAGGGTGGAGCTGAGCACAACCTTTCACCCTCAGACGGACGGGCAGTCCGAGCACACGATTCAGATTCTTGAGCATATGCTCCGCGCCTGTGTGATGGAGTTCGGAGGGTCATGGGACCAGTTCTTGCCACTCGCAGAGTTTGCCTACAACAACAGTTACAATTCAGCATTCAGATGGCACCGTATAAGGCTTTGTACAGTAGGTGGTTCCGGTCCCCAGTGGGTTGGTTTGAGTCGGGCGAGTCTCGATTTTTGGGTACAAATTTAGTCCAAGATGCCCTGGACAAGGTGAAGGTGATTCGGAAGAGACTTCGAGATGTGGCATTTATGACTGGTGATCAAATTTTGCTTCGGGTATCGCCTATGAAGGGCGTCATGAGGTTCAGGAAGAAGGGCAAGCTGAGTCCGAGGTTCATTGGCCCATTTGAGATATCGTAGCGTGTTAGGGAGTTTGCTTATGAGCTTGCCTTGCCTCCCAGCCTAGCAGGAGTTCATCCGGTATTCCACGTGTCTATGCTCCGGAAGTATCATGGTGATCCGGCTTATGTATTGGATTTCAGCTCAGTCCAGTTGGACAAGGATCTATCTTATGTTGAGGAGACATTAGCCATTTTGGCTAGGCTGGTCAGAAAGCTCAGGTCCAAGTGCATTGCATCAGTAAAAGTCCAGTGGATGGGTCAGCCGGTCGAGGAGGCGACTTGGGAGACCGAGCAGGATATGCGCAACCAGTACCCTCATCTTTTCACAGCTTTAGATATATCCTTATACTCTTTCGAGGACGAACGATTGTTTTAACAGGGGGAGGATGTAACGACCCAACCGCTTGTTTTGAGGGTTAGAGCCCTGATCCCCTAATAATTTCTTTCCCCACATTTATTTCTGCTATTGGGACTTTCCAGAGTGATTAGCTATGAAATTCGGAGAGCTTTGGGACACTTAGTCCCTAATTATGAGTTTAAGCCTTAGAAATCGGATCGTAGTTGGAGCTGTGTAAAAACGGATCCGGAATGGAATTCCATCGCCTCCTTTAGCTCCATTGAGTGATTTTGGGGTTAGGAGCACGTCCGGAATGCGTTTTCGAGGTCTGTAGTAGATTTAGGCTTGAATTGGCGAAAGTTAGATATTCGGCGATTTCGGCCGAAAGGTGAAATTTGATATCGGACTCAGAATGGAATTCCGGGAGTGGTTGTAGGTTCATGGTGTCATTTGTGACATGTGTGTCAAATTTGAGGTCATTCGGACTAGTTTGGACGTGTTTCAGCATCGTTTGTAGATTTGGAAAGAATGCTAAGTCCTTAGGCTTGAATCCGTGTGTAATCCTTGTTTTTGGTGTTATGTGATGCGATTTGAAGGCTCGACTAAGTTCGAATGAGGTTATGGGACTGGTTGGTGGTTGAGGTCCCGGGGCCTCGGGTGTGTTTCAGATGCTCAACTGGAAGAATTTTGGACTTAGGTTATTGCTGGTGTTGCTGAACCTGTCATTTACGCACCTGCGGATGTGGGACCGCATGTGTGGTTCCGCAGAAGCGAGGGGAGGAGTCACATGTGCGGTTTTAGGATTAGTGGTCAGTGGTCGCAGGTGCATCTCATGGACCGCAGCCGCATCTGCGAAGAAAGTGCTGCAGATGCGGAGCTTGAGGAGACTAATGATTTCCTCAGATGCGAAGCCCAGGCCGCAGAAGCGGGACCGCAGGTGCAGTCCTGGAAGCGCAGGTGCGAGCAGTGCTGGGCAAAAATAAGAAAAATCGAGGGTTTGAATTCTTAACTTCTAAAATCGATTTGGGGCTCAGGAATAGGCGATTTTGGGTGGATTTTGAAGAGGAGACTCGTAGGTAACGGTTCCTAATCCTATTTCCTTTGTATTTCATCAATATATAGTAAGTTCTTCAATCTAATTAAGAAAAATTGTGGGAAAATGTTTGAAAATGGGAGAAAGGTCCCCCAATTGAGAATCCGAGTTTTGAGTGAGATTTTGACGTCGAATTTTGATGATTTTTGGTTGAGTGTACTCGTGAGTGAATGGGTGTTCGGAATTTGTGACTTTCACCCAATTCCGAGTCGTGGGTCTGGGAGAAGTTTTGGGAAATTTCCCTAATTTCGCGCTTTAGCTTCGAATTTATTTGTTAAACTAGTTGCTTGTAGTGATATTCACATTATGTAATTTATTTCAATATATTCGGGCCATTCAGAGTTTGGTACTCGGGGAAAGAACGTGATTTCGAGTTGATTTGAGCAGTCGAGGTAAGTGGCTGGCCTAACTCTGCGTTGGGGATTTTCCCTTAGGTTATTTTGACATTTATTGTTGTGTGGATGCCGTGTACGTGAGGTGACGAGTACGTACACGAGCCATTATTGCAAAAATCCCATCTTCCCTTCCTAAATTATGAACTGTTCTTTCTTCTATTAAATGTGCCCTAATGTGTTAAACTGTTTTGCCTAGTTTAGGAAAGCATGCCTACGTGTCTAGTTGTCTATTTGATACTCTGTGTACCATGCTTAGCTAGATTTCTGTTTTCCTTACCTGTGATTAGATGAACTATATAAATTGAGACTACAGACGTATTCCGGGAGAACTCCATGTACTGCATATTTAAATTGGGACTACTGACGCATTCCGGGAGATCCCCCTGTACTGCATATTTATTTTGGAATTACGGACATATTCCGGGAGATCTCCCTGTACTGCATAATTATTTGGAACTATGGGACAGTATCCCGGGAGATTCCACTTTGTGATACATTGTTTTGAGCCGAGTACTCTGTTTAATGTAAAACTTATATTGTTTTCTTAAATTGCTTACTGTAGACATTACCTATCTTTTGTGATGTTTTAAATTGACTTATTTAGAAATCCAGTA